>JAUZND010002026.1:0-13108 GCA_034780555.1 Coelogynopora nodosa
AAACATCAATAGGAACTCACATTCATAAACATTCTTCCATTCAAAATACTCGCCCATATCTAGAGAATAAAATATTTAAAAAATAATAATATTGAAATAGATAATGACATATAAACTAAGCATATACAAATGAAAATATTGACTTATGGTACATTGGCTGCTTTAAGAATTATAGCATTCCACTCAACTGCTCTTACCAACTAGAAAACAAACAAAAATTAAAAATAATAAAAAAGCAAAAAAATATCAAAGCGATTTCCAAATATAAAAATATATAATGCTACATATTAATTTTTACATAGATACTATATAAATATAGTTAGATAGGTAATCCAGTAGCAAAATTTAACAAATCAAAATATTTTTTTTAATAACCTTTCATTTGCAATATAATATATATAAATATTTACTAAGTGAAATGTACCACCATAAATAACTACCCTGAAGCCCAATTTAGACATATGGCTACAATGCATCATATTAGGAAGAAAACAATCTAATTAAATGATCGATTAATACCAATAGAGTACCTCTGACCAATTTATAATTAGCAAAATCGAACTCTGTGACCTTGAATTAATTGGAAACGACCTTGACCTTGATTAATTCGGCCGATAGGAAATCATAGCAACCGAAAAACCTACTACTTTTGTTAAATGTTTTAAATACACTATAATAAATATATGAACTATTTCGTGTACATATTTTGACAATTTAATTTTTTTATAAACATTTTATGTTGAATTGTATTGAAAATGACATTCATTGAATTTAATACTATTTTTTCAATAAATTTTAATAAATATTTTTTCAAAATATTCCAGTTATGAAATTTTGTACGAATTAATTCAACAAATATTGTCGAATAAATTTAAAACTTTTTAAAAACACATCATTTAAACAAAATTTAATGAATAATCGTGATCTATTTTCTATTATAAATATATCATAATATTATATAATAATGAGATGTCATGTAATCAAATATGTTTTATATAGATTTTGCCCAAAACATACTAGAAAATTAATAAATGTAGCTAAATACCAATTGGGTTTGCGGTTGGGGTTTTAAAATTGTGGTTTATAAAATTATATTAGAAAGAAAATGCAGCTATAGCTGTATGCATTATGTTACACAGCAATGCCTGTATAACATATCAAAGCAAAGTAACTAACATACGGGGGCAAATAAAGCTTTTAACATTGCAATATTAAGTAAGCATATATATTATCTCGAACTGTGAACATCCGATAGATCTGCATAATTTCTAATATAACATAATTAAGTAATGTTCCAAGTCTGTTTCAATTCAAATGGCAAGATAAGGACCGTGAGATTTATAAAAGGTGTAAACTGCGAAACAAATAGAACTGATATATATATATATTTATTAATTAGAAGGGGATGAGTGGTCGTACACTGGATGAAAATGTAAAGAATAAATTCTGCAAATAATTTCTGAAAGCTGTAGCTACGTCTGTCTACCTTAAAAGTCGTGTAACTGTAAGATGAAACAGTGAGAAGTTCTAGTAATACATATTATATAAAAGGCTCGAAATTACTTTTTGGTTCACCCGCCAGATGGTCACCCGCCAGATGGTCAAATACTCAAAAATTCAACCATCCCGTAGAAAAATCCTCCTCCATTACCCAAATATACCCACTACCAGATTTTTAAAATCTAGCCGCCAGTCGGACTGATACACGCCAAAGCCAACATCACCGGATAATTTCGACCCCATCTATATTTCAAGATATTGATTTATTGATTTAATATGACAAAATATAATAATTTAACAAATCAATAATTAACATGCACATACACATTAGGATAATATATGGCTTGTCACTGTTCCTAAGTTTTTAGTTTTAAATAAATATTTTAAACGTCACATAATTAACAGTAAATATTTAAGTTATATTATTAATGAAAGAACGCATAGGTGGGTTAAAAATAGCCCACTTTTCTATTCCAAAGTGTAATTTAAAATTTCTCCAACTGATTATAGTTTAAATACTTTATATATATATATATATATATATATATATAAACGAATTAGGTAATATATTATATACCAAAACCAAACATAGACATTTTAATCTTACTATCAAAGGTATGGCGTAAACTCATGAGTGTAGTTTTTGCATCCTTAAACGACGAACCTATAAAAAGTGTCATTATGCTTTGTTTTGTGATTGAAATCTCATTTGATTTAAATTCATTCATTTGTAAGCCGCCTGAAAAGCAAAAGTAAACACAATATACTATTTATTTGTAGTTCTTAACGATGTAATCGTGTCTAATTAGTTAACTGGAGTCAATCTGCTAATATATTTGTGCAAATTAAACAGTCAAATATCCTCCGCTTTATTGGACTTATATATTTGATTTTCTACGTAATTTTTAGTATTTCTACCCCATTTCAGGCAATCTACAAATACTGTTCAAGTTCCTAACAACGCTTATTATGAAGTCATGAAATTTAACTCTTTTTTCTATCAGTTCGACAACAAAAAACGAATGCGAAACATATCGTCATGATCATAATAAGTTTAATTAAACAAAAATAAAATAGAACAAGAACATATAGAGTCATTAAAATTAACACCATATTTATCCAAATTTTGAGTCGTTCTGACTTTGTAATTCTACCCAACAAATTTGACATAACGCAAACAAATAATCACCGTGATTTAATAGTTTTTCTCCAATCTGAAGTAATGTTAGTAAAATAACATAACTGACTAAAAAATCACAATTTAACAAGAAACAGCCTTTAACTTGTTAAAATATGTTTCAAACTGTATGCATACTATATTGCAAAGGTTACGTTAAATTATTATTTATTATCACTTTTTCCTTCTTAAAATTCTAAGGGAGGTAGTTCTTACTTGATAAACCTTCATAAAATTAATATTTATCAAAATGATGTTATTAAATTACCCAAAGAGTCGATCCCTCTCGGGAGTTTCTAAAGCCCACATAAGGTCAGTGACTCCTAAGTTATTGTTATTCTCGCAGACTGTTAATTCTGAGAGTGTCAGCCGAGCTACATCACTTCAAAAAATAATAATTTACAAGTCTGTTAAAACTGTTACAATAACTTTTCTTGGGAAACTCCCTTACGTTTTCTGCTTTGTGTTTGCCACAATATACCTAACACAAGCACCTAAGTAATGCAGGTAATTCCCTGCAAGAGTTTCAGCACTGTCAAAAAGTTGTAAATGCATTTAAATAAATGTTAATTTTTAATCTTTAATCACTTAATACATATTTTTCAAATTTCCAAAAGTTATGAAAAAAAAAGTTGTCTAATAAGACAATTTCATATAAGATCTTTTGAGGTTCTTATTTAATATTATTTTCCTCTCAATTTCATTATTAGAGTGCTTTTATTAGTTTTCAAATTATGACTAGCATTTTAAATACAAACTGTATTATATCTATATATTAGTAGTAAGAGGGTTGTCGACTCTGGATCAACAACCTCCACCTCCTAACATAGAAGCTGACCCAGCTATTATCAGATCAGCGCACTCTCGCCTACACTTGCCAATTACCGATAATCAGTATAAATAGAGACATTGTAACTCCAAAAAATTCATTCTGCTTCCAGCTCTCACAACGATCGGTCGTATACTTACTTCCTTGCCTAAACTTGACAATTCACTATTTTATTTTATATAATGTCAAAAAACGTTATTGATCCTGACGATGTCGCACAATATTTAGGTGATCTCAATATTAAAGTTGGACAAGTTATGAAGACAGCCATGGACAAAACCAATAATACTTGTCACTATTGTGATTAAGTCCATAGTAATAAATGTATGTAATCGCGCGCTATCATTTGCACCATACAACTTACTATTGCTATCGTGTGAAATGTCGGACCATAACATTTATTTGAAAACACAAACAGTGAATAAATTTCACAATGGTTTGGTAAAACTGTACTCTTATAACTATTCTCAAATACTCAGGAGAATATAAACATGCATCAATGTACAGAGTAGCAGGCAATTAAAATTGAGTATTTGAATTCCATTTCCATATAAAATATATGCAACCTTAATCGGACGAACGCTCTAGAAGTAGAACACGTTTTTGAAATGGTGTGGAGAGTTTATTATTCAATATTTTCCTTAGATTTTTTGGCGGGTGCTATCGGACCCTTTTTTGAAACTAAATCCCAAGGGAAACATAATTTGAAATAATGCACCAAATTTATATGCTGGGGTTCTATAACAACCAAAACGACCATTGAAAAAATATAAAGTATGTATGTCCCACGTGACAAGTGGCCAAAGTTGATGTTACACTTCTGGAGCGTTTCTTCCGATCTGCCTTGTTTTTTCGTGATTTTTTATAAAACTTTTTGTATTTTTATCAATTCTATTGGAATTTCTTTCTCCTTCTAGAAAAATTTTCTTCTAGTGGAGATCTAATGATCTTACACGATTTTTTTTATTCGTTTATTCTATTTATACAAATTATCGGTAATTAGCAAGTGTAGGCGAGAGTGCACTGAGCTGTAATTGGCTGGGTCAGGATTCACAGTGAATTCAATTTAAAATATTTTTGGAAGGGGGAAAGTGGAAGTTGGGAGGTAGAGGGGGTGGTGAGAGGGGATGATTGGAAAAGGGAGGAGGAGGGAGGGGTGTAGTTCATTTAAAGACGACAACTCTCCCACTAATTAGGCTATACATAGGCCTACATAATTTTACATAAAATATTTCTTTGATTTGATTATAAATGTTGATAAAAAAATATTATTAAATGTCTTGATTTATATATATTAAATTCAATTAGAAATTATATATTATCATAGTCATATGATTATAAATTATATAAAATCATACTAACATCAGTATAATAATATAATAATTAATATATATATAATTAATTATGTGATACTATCAATAATAGCAATAAATTCAAAAATTTTAAACTCAATTAGACGAATTCGATAATGAAGTAATTTATATATATATTTATGATTTTAATTAATGAAATTATATATACATGTAATAAGTTATTAGGTTATAAACCCAAAGCCTTAACACCCAATAAGTATTATCTATTTATAATTAGAAGCAAATAATAAAAGGTCAACTTACCCCTTAATAAAATGGTGAAATTCCGTACATTGTGTCCAAAATAGGAAAATGTTTCATTGCCTATTAGATACTGGTTTTAAATAAATATTTAAAAGATTACATAATTAATTATTGTATAAATAAATATCATTTATTAAAAAAAAGTAATTGCTATTAATTAACTATAAATAGGGGTGGAAAATGCTCACATTACTTTACCAACACAATATTATAACTTAAATAGTTTTTAAATGATTAATTGAATTGAAACTGGTGAAATTTATAATTTTCACAGTCATTTACGATTTTCTCATATTATAGAAACATTGCGGATATTTGATGGTTACTTTTATAATTGTTCGTATATATTATAAATAAATGTGAAATGGTTACATTTATCAATGAAGATATATATTATTATTGACCCCCGTTTCAAACAATTTCCAGTGTATATCTTAAACAATGTAATATAAAATGTTGCATAGTTTTTTTTTAAATTAAAATGTTTGCAAGAATTGTTAATATAATTTTTTGTTATTATTCATTTGAAGAATATTGGATAACACAGTACAAATTTTTATTCTAAACTTATTAATTAATTGATAAATTTAAGAGAATCAAGCTCTAGCAACAAATCAAATGTGACGTGAAATATAAAATCAGAAAAAATTAAGATAAGTTGACCTCCATTTTAGCTATACAAATGAATAAAATAATAATTGATTGTATAATACCGCTGGAAGTCCTAGAGATTCCTCCACCAAAAATAAGCGAGTATGATCGCGGTCATACGTTTTGTTCTTGTTCAAAAACTCTAAAAGAAAATTTGCTCTTTCCGAATTTGGTAAATATATCGCCGACTTGTAAAAACCATGATGTTCCTATAAATAAAGCATAATATGACACAATCAAAATGTAATATATCGAGCTATGAAAAAGTGTATATTAGATCATGTTGTTAATTTAAACAAAAGTTAATGTTTTTTTCTGATTAGAGAAATTGCGGATACCAAATACACAGTGGGGGTTTACCATGTGCACATGACAAATTTGCATTATTTGTAGAATATTGTAGCCTATCTAATCTTCTGATTCGATTTTTTTAAATAATAGTTATAAACATTCCTCGACTGGTCAGTGGTTAGTAAATGCTAAGTATGATCAATTTAATGTATTAGTTTTAATTTAAAAATACGTGTACAATATTATTGATAACAAAATTATTCAAAAATATGTTCTTGTATCAAAATGTGTGCTTAAATTATTGCATTTGTTCAAGTTTAATTTCGGTAATTTTATAAAAAATAAAGTGTTTGGAAAAATTATCCAAAGAGTTTAAAGGACATTCTTTAATATTGTAATACAAAATAATCACGTAGGCCTATACTTTAAAAAACAAAAACTGACAACAAGCATGGATTCTGATTTACATATTTTTGCACCAATATTTAAACTCATGATATAAGTTTAGTGTTTGCATTACCATTAGCATTAAAAAAATGGTTATAGTTTAAAATAAATAGATTTGATGATTAATAAAACCTTGTTATCATTTTTAACTTGGAATAAATATAAACATTTATGAAATAACATGTTCAATGAATTAGCAAATTGTTCATTTTATGAATAATATTGTTATATTTCAAATTTGTAAATGAAATAAAATTTCGTCGACTCACAAGAAATATTCAATGAAAATGTGTTATGAAATCATGTATTTATAATGAATACTAAATAAATGTCTGTAATAATTTTTATTATTATAAATACATTACATCACATCACATTCTCGTTATATTTTGTTGTATGTGAGCATTATGAGTAATCATCTTCTTTTACTTACTGAATATTAAACAATAAAAATGTTACAATATAATATTATTAGTAAAGAAATACACAAAATAAAATAATTTTAAAAATGACCAATCTTTTTCCAATCTTTCACAAGATGAACAATTATTTGTAAACATATATTGGTTACAAAAAAATGTATATTTAATTTTTTTTAATAAAATAACAACTTTTACTGAATTTTTTGGTTTTAAAACTATGTCTAAATAAGCAATCAGTTATTATTTATTAAGTTTGATGTTCCTCATTCACGATTATAATTCATATATCATAATAAAACAAGGTTATTATATGTGTAAATGATGTATGATTTTTCCAAAAAAATTTCCCTCATTTTTTTATCAATGATATATTATTTAAATAATTAAATGAATAATTGTGCACTACATTATTATTGTTAGTGAATATACAGATAGCGTAGTATTATATAGACAAATTATAAAGTCTTACATAGACAGATACAACTCACTGTATATTGTTGACCAGTCAATAGTATACTTTGACCTAAAATAAAATTGTACTAAATAAAAAGTAAACTGCTTCAAAATGAACGCACATACATAATAAAACTTTTAATTAAACACAATCAACAAGTATTATACCACTCAAGATAATTATGTTTATATAATTAAATAGATTAGAATTATCATTTATCGAATTAAAATTTGTCAAATTTATATAACTTTCCGATAACAATAATTTGAAGTATTGTAATGGATTCCTGATACTTTCACTTTTAAAAATAATTTAATAATATGCCACTTATAATGAATAGTGAACACAATCACTGAAAGGTTTAACATTTCGTCAAAGTGTTTTTTTATTATTTTTATAAGTTTACGTCATAATCCAAAAAGAATACATTCTGTTGAACAATTTGTCATCAGAAAAAGGTTGCTTAAAATGACTTTTCATATTAGTCTGCTGTAAATAGATTATCTTGATAGCATTTGCTTGTTTGTATCCTATGAATCAATTTTATTAAGATTTTTGATTTTATAATTAAGTAACTAATATATCTAATAGTCGATATGTTATTATTAAATAAATTGCAAGTTTCTTAAAATAGTGCACCAAGCAGATAGAATTTTTTTTAAATATCTATAATTTGATTTCTATCGAATATTTGTATTCAATACAATGATATAACATTCAACATCATGGATGTAATGATAATATGTATTCATATGACAAATATAAGTTTTTATGCAATTAATCAATATATAGACAAACCGCAGAACATTATAAGCAAACAAATTATAAAGAATATACTATCACTATTTTAAATAATAACATAAATTGGTAAGTAAACGATCGCCTTTTTATGGATACATATATATATAACAAAAATAAAATATACTTCATTTTGAATTGTTTATTTATAACCTGTACATATATAATTTTACTATTAATACTTTAATCATCGATCACTATGTTTTCTATTACTGTAAAATATTAAAATAATTTTCAAATTAATGTAATTCATCCGAAAAAAATCAAAAACTCTAATCATATAAAAAATACTTTCAAATACATTTACCCATTTTTTATATAGTTATATATACAATAATTGTACATCTGATTTATATAACTGAATCAACGTATTAAAAACAGTATGCAATGAAAATAACACAATGGTTATATTGATTAGTAACTACCATGATATTGAGAGTGTTTTAACCATTTTAAAATTAGTATTTTTTAATGTCCTTCCATTATAACAAAATTTCAGTCATATAGTCATGCATGGAAATGTACAGAAAACATCACATGACTTAATTTGATAATCAAATTTAATAGTCATCAATTAAATATATTTTTAATAATATAGTAAACATATTTTATATAAATGTTTAAAAATAATTTTGCAAATTCACTGCAATGCCAATGTTTATGAAAAAAAGTTGGATACATTGGTTAATATGGTAAATTGTATAATCAGTATTGTAAATTATAATCAGTAAAGTCTTATTGTTTAAACAAATTCTTATTTTCAAAAAGTGATCTGATCTGTTGGGTAAAGTTATCTATTAACAGATTTATTCCTTGATAATAATTTTTAAATGTATCTTTCTTTTTGACCAATATCAAGGACTTTACATATTTTACTATACATTCAAATGTTCAATTCTTGGTTGTTCATATGTTCCTATGTTTCAAATGTGTATACTTCTGCCACTGACATCATGTTTTACTTAGTTATAATGATGTGTATGATATTGAAGAAAAGCTCATAAAATACACTATTTTAAAAACTGCAAAAAGTTTTGAATAATTTTCCAGGTTATATTTATAATTTTATATATTTTAATTTTTTTATAATTACTACAAATATAATATAGCTTTTTATAAAAAATAATTTTAATGGTCATGTTTTAAAATTATATAACAAAAAATTAACAGTTATATTATATTGTGAAATTGTAAACTAAAATGGACACATTCTTTAAATTTTATTTCAGAATAAAGTAATTTATTGAACAAAAAAAGTATGTAAGTGCTGTATATTTTAAGGGAAATATATTTCATATAATATATATATTCTTCTAATACCCCAAAAAATTATATTAAATATTTTTTAAATATAATCTTACATTATATGATTATATACTCTAATATTTATTAAAACAAAAATGAAAATAAAATGATAATTTTAGTTCAATATTATTATTTTAGTCAGATTATGCTGATAAACCTTTACATTAAGAAATATTATTTTATTTCAGTTAAAATATGCTTTCTTATTAAAAAATATAATTATAAAATATTTTCAGGACAGTAGATATATGAATAAGTGAAAAAAATATTTTAAAATAAATATAGGAAGTAAAAATAATATATATATATATAGTTTTAAATGAAATAAATTTGATCTATTGGTTTTAAATTTTTTTATTTTATTAATTGTATATATTTTAAATGTTCATATTTTTTTATATAAATATTTTTTTGAAGTTAAATTTGATAATAAAGTTAAGCAATAATAATTATTTACATCTATCACCTCAGGAGTGGATCCATACATTTTCTCAGGAGGTGCCTTAAAAGATTTTATAATTTTTTAAATTTTGAATAATTATTAATTTAGGTATTTTTTTTCACTGAATTGCCATTATTAGTGGGTATCTTCTAAGAGCTAGAATATAGCAATGATGTATGTTAGGTGTCCTCTTAGTAAATAAAAATTATTGGTTATTTACTACCTATGGGTTTTTTTACTTCCATTGACAATTTTGTGTCTTTTTGCTTGTTTTGATAAATTTTGAATTTTGTATATTTTGTTGTGCACCACAATAATGACTAGGAGGCACATTCCCCAGGCCCTACCCCTGGATCTATACTGTAATCTATAACTTACAAAACTATGTTATTGCCCTATATGACCTTATATTATAAGTAAGGTCATAACAAACCATAACACCATAACAAAATGTAACCAATATTGGTAATAAAAAATAAAAAGGATCCTGTTATTTTTCTATCTAGAGGGACAAATTATTTTAAGTATTTGTCCATTTAATAATTATATTGATATGAATAAACAAATGTTTGTATTAAAATAATTTTATTTAGTTATAAATTTTTCATTAAATCATATAAATATTTGTTTATTCTTACCAATATAATTATTAGACAGATAAATAATTAAAATAATTTGTCCCAGTAGGTGGATGAATAACAAGATCCTTTATATATATTATTACCAATATTGGTTATACTTTGTAATAGTGACATTATGTCAAGTAAATTTTTGTCATGATGATGTTTTGGCATATAATCAATAGCCTACTATATTCAATAGTTGGTCTAAGTTAAATATATATATATATTAAAGATTATAAATGTTTCACATAAGAACAAATAGGGACAACTGTTTTAATAAATTTGATACTAGAATAAATTATATTATTTATAAACATCTATTAAATAAAAATGAATTTCTTATCAAGCATGCCCACTGAAAATCAGGTTGGCATAGGCATGTTGGTGATAGAAAGTGAAATTCCATGGTTTGCAAACCATCCATATGGAAAACAAATTTACTAAACCATCCTAATGAAATCAATGGTTTGAGAACTGTCCAGATAAAAAGGTGAATAATAAATTACTTACTGACAGTTTATGTAATTTGAAAATGGTTCCATCAGGATGAGAATGTATTATTCTTTTCATTTCAATTACTCAATATCCACCTCATTTTTCTTTTCAATGGAGTTTAGAATAAAAAATATTAATGTTAAAGTTGTCTAAAACAATAGTGGAGTGAATACAATGCTTTTAAAAGGTTAATAAAATGAACAATATTTCACTTTTTATTTAAATTTATTTAATTTAATTATTTACTTTCTGTGCAGATTGTTCATGAACTGTCCCCAAAGCACATTCCTAATGTGCCCATGCCTGCAGGGACCATTGCTTATGACACATTAATAGATTGAACACATGGTGCCAAATATCTGTTGGGATGGCATTAAACACCGCAATGATTTTATGAAGGTGTTATATGTCTGCCTAGTCAGAAAAATTAATTATAGGCTATGTGTCTGCCTAGGATATATATATATTCATAAATAGCTAATATAAATATGAAAATACTGTTATATTTTTATTGTAAGTTATACCTAATGAATAAAATACTATGTTGTTTTTATGAGCTAAATATTTTAGGTAGACATATAACATAGACAAAAAATGTTCACCTAAATGTGTGCCTAAAAATATTTAGCTCATAAAAACAACATAGCATTTTATTCATAAGGTATGATTTACAATAATAATATATATAACAGTATTTTCATATTTATATTAGTTATTTTGTACATATTATATATAACCTAGAAAAAAAATTCTGACTAGGCGGACACAATATATAGAATTGATTTTTCCGACTAGGTGGACATATAACATCTTTGATGATTTTAGCGCTAAATTTTAATCAAAATATTAAACTAAAACATAACATGTAGTTTAAAATATTAATAATGTATATAAAAACAATTATTACTCAATAGCAGACAAATAACAATGCATATTAGATTCATTTTAAACTTTCAATGAAATATTTTATAATACGCGCTATTTGTATGAGTTCATGTGATATGATTGTAATGAATTAATATAACCATAATCAACCAAACAACATTACTAATTACCATTGCATAAAATCCACTACGTACATTATGATCCACAAAATAATTATTTTTAACTAATAACAGCTAATACTTAGTTTTACATTCCGTTATAATTTGATATTCTTTATAAAAGAATATTTTTAATGTACAGGAAATATACTGCTTACTTTTAATATAGACCAAATCAAACAATTTGGTTTCGTTTTGAAAATTTGAAATCATGTGAAATTAAAAATACTTACACAAATAGTACAAAATTTACTTGATGTACAATAATTTATACCCTTGTCAAAAACCTATTATAAATTAAAAATATAAAACTTATTTGGTGAAAGTTGTGTTATAATTTTCTTCAATGTTATCGTATTTTTAGAACATTAAAAATATTACTATTACATACACAAAAAAATTGTTTAAATATATTTTTATTAACAAAAGTAAACGACTGTTTAAAAGTTTTTATATATATAAGGCATTAATTATAGTGCGTTAATTAATTTTTAATGAAATCAATTTGGTAGTACCCAAGTAAACCACATAAATTCCCTGAAGGTCCTCGCCCGGCGTAAAATATTCGGTGGGTCCCACGGGGGACATCCCATCTTAACCCCACGTGGGAAATGTCCGCACAGTATCAGGTGGGACCCACGTGGGACAACCCACCACCAACCAAAAAAAAAGCGCTATACTACTGCTTATAAAAACAGTAGTATAGCGCAAACAATATTTTAAATGGAAATAAATTAATTTGGAAATAATACATATTCAACAATTATTAACATATTAGGCCTACATAATATATTATTTTAAACATATTAAAAAAGTCTTGAGCACAAAAAAATTGATATATTTTTACAATAAAAATGTGTATTCAAAACATGAATACATGTATAAATAGCTTATGGATACGTCTACACTTATATTATAAATACCTACGACATATTATAGGAATACCTTTATACAAACATAGGTATAGAGAAATGTAAATATATGCTATAATGTATCAAAAACATGAATTCCCAAA
>JAUZND010002027.1:0-13108 GCA_034780555.1 Coelogynopora nodosa
CTATGATAACTATGATAACTATGACAACTATGATAACTATTGATAACTATGACAACTATGACAACTATGACAACTATTACAACTATGATAACTATGATAACTATGAAAACTATGATAACTATTGACAACTATGACAACTATGACAACTATGACAACTATGACAACTATGATAACTATTGAAAACTATGACAACTATGATAACTATGACAACTATGACAACTTATGACAACTTATGACAACTATGATAACTATGATAACTATGACAACTATGATAACTATGATAACTATTGACAACTATTGTCAACTATGACAACTATGACAACTTATGACAACTATGAAAACTATGATAACTATGATAACTATTGACAATTGTGATAACTATGATAACTATGATAACTATTGACAACTATGACAACTATGATAACTATTGACAACTATGACAACTATGACAACTATGACAACTATGACAACTACTGACAACTATGAAAACTATGATAACTATGACAACTATGATAACTATGATAACTATGACAACTATGATAACTATGATAACTATTGACAACTATTGACAACTATGACTACTATGATAACTATGATAACTATGACAACTATGATAACTATTGACAACTATGACAACTATGATAACTATGGACTACTATGAAAACTATGATAACTGTGACAACTATGACAACTATGATAACTATTGACAACTTTGATAACTATTGACAACTATGATAACTATGATAACTATGATAACTATTGACAACCATGAAAACTATGACAACTATGATAACTATGACAACTATGACAACTATGATAACTATGATAACTATTGACAACTATGAAAACTATGACAACTACATATGATAACTATTGACAACTATGATAACTGTGATAACTATTTACAACTATGACAACTATGACAACTATGACAACTATGACAACTATGATAACTATGATAACTATGACAACTATGATAACTATTGATAACTATGACAACTATGACAACTATGACAACTATGACAACTATGACAACTATGATAACTATTGACAACTATGAGAAATTCGCTGACATATCTATTTTTTCTCATTGGCTTACGATAAATATATACTCAATAATCGTTCAATATTTATTTTAACCCCCCTCGAACCATCCACTAAAATATTTGATTATCCAATTTTATTCTAACTATCTTCCAACTATCTTCCAACAATGGCTTTGTTATTATCCAAATATTATCAACAACAACATGTTTCACTATAATGTCAAAATTATTAAATATTATTGGTTAATGTTCAAAATCACAAATATTCTCAGTCCACGTGTAAAACTTGTTGCTAATATATTGCACAGTTCACTTAGTTGCATAAATTGAATTTTAAAATGTAAAACAAGTTGCGAAACGATAAGTTTATAATGATCACTCAATCTAAATAGAGTGAAACATTGATAAATTGTTTCTTCAAAATTAATTAAATATAATGTTTAAATTGCATATGCATTGTTACATAAATGTATTTTTAAAATATTTATTTTAGTAAATGAGCATTTTTAATAATTTGATACAAGTTTATATAATTTTATTATTCAAATAATAAATAATTTTAAACATTTTAGCCTTTAAATATACCAACACTATTGTCAAAAAATCCTTCCTGATCTGAAGTAAGTAATTCATATTTTATAAGTGTTCGTTCAAAAGAGATTAAAACAGTTAAATTAATTTTTAAAAAATATAATAGAATATCTCATAAAAATCACATGCCTATTTTAATTGAACGAATACATTTTCTCTGTTTAATTAAATTAATGAATTTCACTCCTTATCAAATAGGATAGGAGATAAAAGGGATCGATCAGGAACAGTTTTATAATAAAACGTTTTCTCTAATTTCTGGTATTCTAAAATTTCGATATTTTATTCACTTATCTCTTAATAACAAATTGTACCTTATTTAAATAATAAACAAATTATTGCAAAATAATAAAATTAACTGTCTAATGTGATATTGACCTATTTTTGTCAGTCTATATTTTCAAAGTGTATAGTGAGATTTATGCGCTTATAAAGCTGTAATGTTGATTATGGAAATCTTATCCTGGCAAAGCGGATTATCGTCATAAAGGAATTATTTTTATTTTCTCTTTTTTAACCATTAATTACTTTAAATAAATTATTGACGATACGAAAATAAAACATATGGCTTAGTAGAGAAGTACAAGTTTATAAGTTTACAATTTTCAAAAGCAAAATATTAAAGTAATTATATGAATGTTTTCAGCTTTCAAAAATGACGATTTTTTATTTTTTAAACAAAAAATATACATTAAATTAATAAAATAGTATTATAATTTGGCAAAAAGACTCAACATAAATCACTAAATTTGGTAGGGGAAAATTATAAAATAATTATTTTTTTATTTTTTATAAAAATTATCTTGCTAACTTTTGGTTTCTTTAATGATAAGCTAATCTGAAATTGAATATAATTTATTTATTTAAAATTTGTTTAATTAAAAGTATGTTTCAATAATTTGTAATAATCGATATTTAATTATATTATTTAATAAAATTAAAGAAATTGTAAATTCCAAAAAAATATGGGCCAATAAATGCATGAACTCTACTAAATCTCCATGGAACATATTCAAGGAATGAATTGGTTCCAGCAACACCACAGACATTCAAACTTTAATTAGCGAAGTCATTGCCTCGAACCCCTCTTCTAACCCAACGGATGTTATAAACGATCACCCCACTAGTGTTTTTTCAAACAGCGCACCCACTCCAGACTTCGACGATGACGACTGGTCTGTTATCATCACCCCTGCAGAGGTCTATTCAAATCTATCTAAACTCAACCAAAAAAAAGCACCAGGGCCTGACGGCATCCCTCCTAAAGTCCTCGCCATCGGCGCAGACTACCTCTATACTCCCCCTAGCCCGTATCTTCAACTGCATTATCATTCATCGTCATTTTTCTCCTACTATCAATCTACTCAAAAGTCTTTGAGAAACTTATCTTCTCTAAAGTTAACCACCTCTTCTTTAAAAACTTCGGTCCGTTCCAATACTTGTTTAGACCGCATTCGAGTACTACGGCTGCACTTATCCATATACTCGACCTCCTCTCAACTTACCATGATGATCCTAAAATTCTTGCAACTACAGTTATTGCGTTTGATTTTAGTAAAGCCTTCGACACCATCCCTCGCAACAAAATAATATCTTATCTGCTTAATCCGACTTGCTCTCCTTATTAAAAGCTACCTTAACAATAGATGCTAAAGTGTTAAATTGCAGAACTATACAAGCCACCTAACCGCTGTCACGTCTGGAGTTCCACAAGGCGGAGTCCTATCGCCAGTAAATTTCGACGCCTTTACTATTATCAAATTGACTGACGATACCAGTGCCATCACCGCCCATTCAAACATCGCAGAGATAAAAAACTCAATAAACGACACAATCAATGACGTAGACACTCATTACTCTAACCTCGGTCTTACATTCAATCGCCAAAAAACCAAAATTGTGTACTTTACCAGAACAAATTTTGTGCTTCCACAGAATCCCTTTTTTAAACAAAAAATGAAACTACTGGCAGTTACGATAAATTATAATCTAAAATGGGACTCCTCCTTTCAGACACGTCTCAAAACCTACGCCAGGCGGCTTTATCCCCTTTGACGTCTCAAAAACAATGTGGACACAACTTCTCTATTAAAAATCTACAACAGCTTTAGACGCAGTGTCTTAGAATACTCCGCTCCTCTTTTTATTGGTCTTAACAGTAATATATCCAAACGCCTTGAATGTTTCCAAAACAAGGGCCTTGTTCTTCTACCCCAACAACGCTACACATAACTATCCCAGTCTCAAATCGAGAAGATCCTCCCATGCCATCAATCTGTACCTATGTAATAGCCCATTATCTCCCATCCTACTATCTACATAATCTTATCCCTCCTCTACTCCCTAGATAAAAAGTATTCAGACAACAACCATCAAAATCTAATCTTAGACTTAACGCCTTTTTTACGTTAACTACACTATCTATTCACAACTCAATCTAATATTCTTTTTTGTTATTTTTTTTCTATGCTACTTTTTGTTTTGACTTTTTTATACTTCGTTGTATTATTCGTATTTACGTTTCGTGTTTCCTATTTATTCATATTCATGTACCCATTTTGCTGTCAAACAAACGCTTTATTATTATTATTATTATCATTATTATCCTCACAAATATCGAAAACGCTATATTTATTAGTTTACTCCCTCAATTCTGATGAAATTTTCCAAAAAGAAGAAAGAACGCAGCGATATATTTTATCTTTTTGCTTGACTGACGAATAGAAGTACTAATGGAATACATTTTATACATTTGGCTAAATATAATATAAAGTGTTTCATTTAACATTTTCTAGTTAATTTCAATGTAACAATGCTTAACACATATCAAGTTCAAAAATATACTATACTATGTAGTCAACTGATGAAAGTATGAAAGTCAGTCCATATGTTATATGATATGAAGCGTTCGACTTTTAATTATTAATAAGATAAACTATAGTCTGAACTTCTATCTCGTGTACACCTTGCTCTGATATATCATTTGAAAGCTGGTTCTGGGACGATGGCATGAGACTCTTATCAGCCATATGCTTGAGAATACAAAATAGTATAATCAGGCTGGCGTTTGGTTAAAATGTCGATTCTGAAGGCTCCAGTTATGTTATACACTGTCTCCTAATTTATACTTATAGTCACAAAGTGGAAAACATGGCGGCCTATATCTAATTGCTTACCTGAATTATAAATAATAGAAACAGGGTTGATAAAAGCACTTGGTTATTAGAAGTGAACTTACTGTTTTTTAATGATAAGGCAATTTAAAACTATTTTTGTAAGTTTTCCGTAATCCATAAAGTTCATATAAATATAAGGGGAGCAGAGGAAAATGGGATGGGCTCGTGTAATCTTTTTATAACCTGCTTATGATATCTTTACAGATTTCAATATTAACAAATTGTTAAAAAAATTATTAAGGAAATATTGATCATAATTTAGTTGTAATGTGAAGCATCTTGTCGTTATCAAATGGAATATCTGAATATTCAGAAATTTTGAAAGCCTATTTGAATTATATAATTATATATCAGGCCGTAGCAATACCTTTTTCATTGGGGGGCCACTTTTATAAAAGACGCTATTACCAAAATTATAAATATTAAATATCGCTATTGCTCCCAAAAAGTTAATTTAGTCTAGGTATACATGAAAACACATTTATTTTGATTAAAATATATTTTGCAAAAGTAGATACATTTTAGAAATTTAGACAAGGAAATAGTAAAAATATGCTATTTGTAATAATATTGGGGGGGCCACGGCCCCCCTGCCCCCCTTATTGCTACGGGCCTATATATACAGAGTGTTCGTATAAAGTGACGCAACATTTATAAAGCAATATAAAGACATTATTTAAATAATTCACATACAGATGATTGTACATTGAACTATGATTGTTATATAATGCAGTATTTATTTGCAATGTAAAGCAATTTAATGGAATTATTAAAAACAATTAATAGGAAACGTACAAGAACACTTACAATCTCTTAATTGCTTTACAATTATTTATAAATGTAGCGCTACTTTACGAACTCCCTGTACTCTATATGCGCTTTTGTAATCTTAGAACTACTAAGGGGTGGTTCAAATTGACCCACTCACGATATTTTCCTTGATAATGTACCGATTTAGCTAAAATGAATTAGTTAACATTTTCCAGATGAGTTAATAAAAATGATTTGATGTAATTATACATGCTACTTTTTATTTCCATAATAATTATGTCAAAAGATAGAAATTTTAATTCGGCTAAAATAAAGTTTTGCCATACTCTATTTTATTAAATATATTATCTCATATTGAGGTAATATTGTAAATTGGGTAAGGTGTATATTATGTGTTAAAAAATATTTTACATAAATAAAGATCCTATTTATAATATCAAAACATTCAATTTTTTTTGCTAAATTAATTGATAATAAAATTTGTTTATGAACGATTGGAAAGCTATGTTGAAAGATATGTTTGTTCTATAACGTTGAGACTGATCAGGAAGATACTTTTTAAACCAAAAAAGCAACAAAAAAAGAAAGAAAAAAGCAATGGTCACTTTTACCCGCCTCTTGGTAAAGTTCTAAGATGAAGGCATTGCTTTGGAATACGATATAGTAATTTTGGCAAACCTTGATTTATGATAGTCCACCATGACAATATAATTTTTACAAAATATAAAATTGATTTTTTATAATGCGTTATTTTAAGTACTTTTTAAAATATGACAATGGTATAACTATAACTTTTAAATTATAAATAAAAATTGACATTAAACCGAAATAGTTTTAAATTGAAAGATTTTACAATAAACGGTTTTGAACATATTATTTATTACAATACAGATTATGCATCTGAATGTAATTGAGTATACTGTAGAGTTGCCAATAATCAAAATATAATGTAACTAATATGCCCTACAGGTTATTGATTGAATTCTGTATCGATTGAATTATGTCGTCAATTAATTTTTGAAAATTATTTTCGTAATTTTTTATTTTTTAATCTAGAAAAAAACTTTTAAATAAAAATAGTGAATTCCTGTTTAAAGTGGTAAAGTAAATATATGACAAGATATGCTATTATGAAACATCAATCACAAAAGGACCCCCTTACATAAGCAGGCCGTCTACCACTCACCACTATTCATCACTCAATACACATTATACATGAAATTTAAGATTTTTCAAAATGAAAATAAAGTGCATTTGCTATAAAATGCTAGAATTGTAATTTTTTTAATAAATTTTATTATTCTACATAAAAAATACTATTGTATATTTATTTTAAGACAATTTTTTCTTTTAGTTTTTTAAATGGCATGATGTGTTAACGTTTGGTAATTACGCCTGAAAAGCATTTTAATGCTTCACGAAGCGCAACAAAAGTTGAATAAACTAGATAGAAAAGGACATTGGGATTAATTTAATTTTATGCTTCATAAAGATAAACATTTTTATAAATAAATGATTGTAGATTGTTGAAGTAGATTTTTTGTAGATTGTAGAATGTTTTTGTCGAATATAAAAAACAATCATTAAATAAAGCAGAATAATCACAATACTTAAAATGTTATGAAATCGTATAAAGGTATTCGTGCCGTTTAAGAAATTTAAAATTATTTATAATATGTCATGATAAAAAATATGATTTGAAAATAAACTCTTACGTAACAATTTCAGGAGAAAAACGTTTAAGAAACAAATTAAATAAGCTTTAAACATTTTTATAACTTGATATTTTAAAATAGTTATAAATAGTTATTTTCAGGTATATTTATATGCTTATTTATATATACTATCCAAATACTACATCTAATTTAATCTAAATATTTCATGACATAACATTTAATAGCGTCATAAAATAAAATTATTCCACAACAATTTATTTAATTTAAACAAAAATAATTCTGAAAACTGGTTAAAACTATAATTATCTAAAGTTCATTCTTAAACTTCAAAAATTCTAATGTTGATTACTCTCTTTTCTATTATAACTCTAGTGCATTGTTCACATTCACCTTTCGAAATATGCAGACAACAGAATTTCACTGAATATCATTTCCTAGATCTACAGTGATAGCTTTATGCTGCTCGTTGATATTCTGTAATAACAATATTGAACACCTTCACGTTTTCCTTTTATTCCGCTTTCTGTTCATCTTACTTTTCATTAATTGCAGTTTCCCCCCCCCCCCCCCCCATTTTTCCCGAAGGTTTTGTTCTTATATATATTTATTTATACTCGATTTGACTTCATATTGGACAACTTCAACATTTTACATACCGCTACAAATACACAATTCTTTACTATTTTTATGAAAAATATGAAATTTAATCTGACTATAAAATCAAAATACCAAAACAATTGTTAGCAGCGGTCATATTAGTCTTGTTCCAAATAGAAGTACAATAAAAGTAATTTTTAAACTAAGAAATACAGAATGTTGCATAGAAATTCAAAAACTAATCAATAAAAAAAATCACGAAAAAGTTTCTGTAGGCTATTAGCGTCACAGACGACGATTATCAGAGGGGAAAAATGACAAGATCGATACATTTGAAATGTTATATATATATAATGTGTCTGTATATTTAAACAATCTTATAAAAATAAGGTGACCAACAAAAACATACTAAAATTGGAGGGAAATAAAAGTGAGATGGTTCAGACTTCATCATAATTTGATAGATCTTATGTCCCTCTTATCCTGTACTTTCGTCACAACTGTTATCATCGTATAAATCAATGATGTACCTACATTATCTTTTGTTCTTACATAATATCTTTATTCTCAAATTGAAGTTCTCCTTTGGCAATAATGAATTCATTGCTTGTGCTGATATATAGCTTTCTACTTTTCAAATTTGTGGTTTTTCTGTGATTGGTTATCATGATATTTATAAATTTCATTTTATGAACAACATTTTTTATATAATTCAAAATACCGATAATTTTTAAGAATTAATTATATACGTTTTAGTAGCACTGATTTATACAATGATATATTAACAAGATTATATGATAAGTAAAAATTACATCTAAATAATAAAAAGCAATTAACACATAACAATATTCTACATTGAATAAACTATAAAAAAGAATTGCGTGAATATATACATTGAGTTTTATATCATTTTAATTGACATGTTCAAAACTGTAGCTGTTAGTTATTTAACTTTAGCAAATGTTAACA
Source organism: Coelogynopora nodosa (assembly GCA_034780555.1). Taxonomy (NCBI): domain Eukaryota; kingdom Metazoa; phylum Platyhelminthes; order Proseriata; family Coelogynoporidae; genus Coelogynopora; species Coelogynopora nodosa. The sequence continues at coordinate 8,827 of JAUZND010002027.1, forward strand.
AAAGTTTAGTTTTGGTGATATAATATAATATGAGATGAGATTATATTTAACATATTTTATCGAACGGTAATGTTATACCATCTGATAATAAATATTGAAATCTATAAATTTGTATCAAAATGGAGGGTGTTTCAGCATTAATTGTGACGGTGTACAACACAAACAAATTATTTAATTTTGAATTAATTTTAATTAACATTGTCCTAGTGAGTGATCAGATCTAAAAAAGTAATACAAAATTTCATTTTAATTAACTATTTCATTAAAAGAATGCCATTTTTATAACACCGAACATCTGTATTTTTCATATTTTAATTAGTCTTTGCCTGCATATACATATATATATATAATAACATGAGTTCCTTCTTTTAAGTGAAAATGTTAGACACAATTATTAATTAACTTAAAGAGAGAAAACGTATTATCGTGCGATGAATAGTTTTCTCTCTATATAGAGTTCTTCCAGTGTTCGCGTTTGTTATTCATGTTGGTAGTTTGCCATTTGTGATTAACTCGATAATAATTGCATCATGCTATAATTATAGAAAAAACCATTTATAAATTTGGTAGAATGAAAAAATGAGAAAATTATTAAGTTGACGAATATTTATTTTTTACATGTTTTTTATCAAACTTTTAGATATTTTTTGTGATAAGTTAATTGTTGAGTCAAACTTAATATTATCAAGAAGTTTTTTCATTTGAAAATAAGATTGAAAAACTTATATGCACTTCATTTCAAAGAATTGTTGATTGTAACTTTTTTATATACCAAACTGTTATAACTTAACTAATTGTAAAATATTTCACCGCGCGTAAGTATAAATAATTATTTGTATTTCAGCGTTAATAGAAAGTAGTAAAATAAAATATAAAATTCAATTATTCAATAAAGTACGTTATATTAATATAATTTATAAAATTAATTTTAAATTAAAAACAACATAATCAAAAGAAATTTGAATAATAAAATGAGAACTTATCCAAAATGAAATTTTCCACATGTGTAAAATATAAATAATAAAAATAAAACAATTTATGTCGTAAAAATGTCATTATTTAGGATCATCTGTTTCGATCTGTTTTAACTAACACATCATTCAAAATTATTATTTACTAATTAAATAAACGAATATAAGAAATAAATATATTTAATTGTGATGTTGTTTTACAATTTTCATCAAATACTACCTGAAGTAATTAAACAGAAAACTTATAATTTCATTCAATGAAAACAACGAATTATATAATGTAATAAACGCAAAACTTTCATAAAATTTTATATTTAGATAATAATAATTATATCTAGACGTTAACTTAATTTAACAACCGCATGTTTTAACTGTATTATATTTATATACATAAACATCGTAAGAATTATTTCAGAAATGGAATGAAAAATAAAATTAAAAAAATAACATAAAATGTAAAACATTTTCACTCATTTGAAGAACAATGAAAAAACTCAAATTTAAAATGTGTCACTCTTTTTTTGGACGCTTTATTATTCGACAGGATAATTTTTTTTTATAAAGTCATAGACAAAAAAGAAAAAGAAAAACACTGACAGTAACAGTGGAGTTGATATCAGGGTGTTAATATATATATTCACATCGCCTTCCCTCACCTTACAATGAGTGTCAATAGAGCCAAAATACTCGCTTTTATGTGTTACATGTGTAAAATGAGAGAAAATAAATATTAAAAAAACCAACAACTTTGCTGTATTTTTTCCAGGTTTTATATTTCCAGTTTGTTTCAAAAACATTAACTGTTTATTGTTTTCTAATAACATATTGTGGTTTTGATCAAGATGCTGTATTCAAAATAAAATGAAATTCAAGCAAAAGGGCCTCGGTCATATTATAAGGTAATTGTGGATATTTTATAGTTTCAACTGTTTATACATACTGCCTCATTTATTTTAATATTTTTAATAAAAAATTTGAGTTAGTCAAATAGGATATTCCGTTTTCATGAAAACGCTTTATACGACTGTTAAATTTCAGAACAAGCCATGATGGAGAGGTTGGTCATGGCAATAGAACTCTGCTCGAACGGAAGGCCTATATACCCAACCCAAGTTTTAGACTAGCCGGTGAAAATGTTGCTCTTCTGTAGAACTCTTTGTTTTACTCTTCTGGATTTGTTCTAGTCAGAATGTATCAAAAGCTGATGGGTTGGGGGTTTGCATCTATCAAGTTCACATTTCATACTTTCGTCATAGTTCACGTTTCTGTATTATGAACTAAAACGGTTAGCAAACAATAGAGTTTAAAGATTGTTTAAAAATTCGATGGAGCTATATAATGAAGCTTTATAATATTTTTTAATCCAGCACACCGGATACAATCATAAACTGTATCGATATTTTATAAATAATTTTATTTATTTTAGAGGAGATATTTATATGTCGATATTGATAAATATGTACTGTACGGTATCTCATGATCTGGGTGTGATGGAGCAATTTAAAGCTCAAACACTTATGAGCAAAGTCATAGTACAACATAAAATAGTGCAAGAAATTATTATTCACTGTTAATGTTTTGTTTAGTGTCAAATTTAATACACCTTTACAAAATATGAGCGACAATATATTAATATTGCTTAAAACAATATTCCTTACATTTTTTTTGTTTGTTTGTTTTGTTATAATTTTGTATTTTATTAATTTAGAAATACACATTTATGAAATGATTTATCGAGAAATTGATATACTGTTAAACATCTTAAGATAGCCTGACAAATTTACACATACGGGAACAACTGTGGGCCCCAGACTCTGTGCAGATGACCGCCTAGACACCACCCTTGACCCCGGCGGACTGATAAAGGGGCCCTCGCACACGTTGGCAGTGATGAGGGAATTGACAGAGGTGCCGGCAGATTCATAGCTGTGGCGACGAATAGTGCTCTGGCCGACGGGAACCATTAGGGAAGGAGTCATTCGATCCTAAGAAAAAGTGAAACAGAAAGAGAGAGAGAGATATATGAGATACTCACAGAACTGCCATATCTCCCAGTTTATCGGGAAACCTTTCGGTATATTGAAGTGTTTGGCGAAATCTGCCGGTTTTGTAGTGATATGTACAAAAGCTCAGGGTAAAGGGCAATTTTTCGATGCAATCCTACTTTTCAATAATTGTGAATAAATTCTGAATAATTGTGAACTTTTATAGTGAATAATTCTTGGTGGTTAAAACCAGCGGTTTAGATTTTTTATCAATAGTATAAGTCAGGCAACAGCTTAAATTGGAAGTGGTCGGGGAGACAACTGGGGAGAGGGGATAAAGGTGCTAAAAAAGTCTTTAGGTTTGAAGCACTTAAAACCGGGAGACATCAGAATTTTAGTCCTTCTTTCTTTATGGCCAACTAAAGAATTAATTAGATTTTAGATTATCTTAGTTATTAACATGTTAAAAAAATCAGTGGTGGAGTGAAAACGAAAACATTGTTATAAAGAGGCTAAGGTTTTATTAGTGAAAGGTGATAGTTAAATTTAGTATGAAGCGCAGTCAAAGGCCAGCATTACACATTTAATTGTTTAAAAAGAAAGTTAATACCTTTAAATACTTATTATTTAAATTAACTTAAGACAGAATTTAATACTATATCATCTTTAGGTGTGCGGATTTTATATTTAATGTGGTTAGATAGTAATTCATATAGTTTAACATATCTTACTTGGTTTACGCTAAGTTGTTGCACATACATTAATATATTAGGCTAATGTTGATAACATAAAATGAGTTATGTTATTTGTTCAATCAATTAGTTGATTTCTTCTTCTTATTTTTTTGGGAAGTGTTTATAATTAGTTTAATATTTTATTGTTAAATAAACTAAATTATTATCTTACTCTGCTGTTGTTGGTAGGTAAATTTCCTGAGTGTCTTCGTGAGATAAATGAACCGCTTGTTGGACTCATTTCACGGGAATTTCCAACTCTAACATTGAAAGAGGGATTGCTGCTCGTTTTGTGCCATCGTTTACCTTCCGAGGTCAATGAAGCTGTAAAAGTCAAATATTTGTCGTGGACATTTAGCAATTGCGTTAAGATAAACGTGCACGGTTTTGTTAATAATGTTATATTTGAACAATAGTAACTAACGTAAAAACTAGATAATCGTTTTCGTTTAACCTATATAAGATTTTTCACAATTTTTTTAAATATTGTGATCATCATCATGAGTCAATTTATTAAAATTAATAAATCGGAGGAAAATATACAAATATACAAAACACAAAGTGTATACAGTGTATATCTAGTGTATAAAGT
>JAUZND010002028.1:0-13108 GCA_034780555.1 Coelogynopora nodosa
AATAAAATTAATTTTATTTCCCTTAAAATTTTCAAATATAATTGCGGGAAATAAAAAGAAATATGAGGGAAATAAAAAGATTTTATACTCCCTAGGGAGTATAAAACAAAAATAAAAACATATCAAAACCTTTTTTCGTTTTGCTTCAGGTGAAAAATTGTTTTAAAAAATTTACTTTTTAAATATAAAAATAATTAAAGGTTTAGTTTAATTAAGTGACCAATAACATTTAAAAAGAACTGCAATTATAATATTTGAAGTTTGTTAATTTTATTGACAACTTTGAATTACTATATTGTATACGACTGACGTAACACCTAATCCAACAATATCTAAACATATCTAAACTGCAATTGAAATTAATTTCCTTAATTAAAAAAATGTTACTCAATATAATCATGCATGTTTAATAGAATGTTAAATAGTTTGTAAAGAAAGCATTTATTTACAGCCGGCGCTAGCCTATGTATGATAAACAAAAAGTTTTTCAGTTTGTATTGTTACAATAAAAACTACAGTGAAATATATAATATAAAGGAAAGATAGAAGTTCCAAAAAATAATGAACCACAATTAGCATTTGAGATAGAAAATAGTGAGCTTATAAACAATACATGCAAATTTCTCTAATTAATAGTTCAGGATGATAAATACATCAATTTAATAAAAATTAAAAATACATGAATATAGCAATAATTATAAACATGGTTTATTTTATCTACTATAACGTATATTCTCTAGCGGATAGAATAAATGATACAATACTATAGAATACAATTTAGGTTAAAAATGTGTTACCGGTAAAATTACAATAATAACTATAAATTACTATATAAATGTTTCAACCGAAGAGATGTCATTCCCCATTTGGACAGCGGTTATGTGACTAAATAACTAATGTTATGTGAACAGCTCATTTTAGATAAGCGTATGATACTTTAACATGAATGTTGATGAATTATGTTTAGAAAAGCTATTAATCCATACACATTAAAACTATACCCTCAAGCCTAATTTGTGCTAACTAATAGCAATATACATTATTAAAAAGGAAACATGTGATAAATCCTGATTAACAAGTTTCTCACAATTTCTGTATTTGTTTGATAAATAAGAATTGTTTAATTTACCTCTTTTTCAATACCACGTTTACCCTCGTCGACTTGATTTCCAGGTATCGACTGAAAATAAATAGTTAACATAATCAAATATAATTTTATAATCGTTGGAGGCAAATGAGTTTTATAAATTTACAATCACGTTTAAATTACTGTTTGACTATTTCACCATATCAATTTTTTTATTATATGTTAAAGTCTAATAAATTTCTATTTCTAAGTATAGCTATTTTCCAAACACAATTCAACTGGGATGAATTGGCTTAGAGGAGATGTCCGCTAATAGAATCATTGAAATAATATATTAGATGACACGAAATCAAATTGTAAAAATCAAAAAACACGAAATTGTAATCAAAGTATTTTAATGAAAAACTTACGTTAAAACCTGCTTAACGTTTTGTACAAGTAGCATAGGAAGGGTGCATTCTGGCACACCACTTAACTGTTGACCATGATCTTTGACCTATGACCCCCTATTGTACAATAAATTTTTCTATTTAAAAAATAAAAACTATTATTTAACTTACCCTCTTTTTCAAAACATAATTCAACCTCGCTCCTTGACTTGACTGACATATTTCGATTGATAGAAAAAAATAATAATCGAAGATAATAATAATTATATGACACTAATATCTCAGTTTATTCAAACAATTACTAAAAATCAAACTATTTCCTTAAACCTGATTTGGATTCAGCTCACACACATTATAGACTATCCACAATAAATTATGCCATTTATCCTGAGTAGTTCACACAATAAATCTGAACTACAATATATTGATATACCATGTTTTTTATTTTAATTCAGGTCAAACTAATTTAAATAACAATTTAAGACAAGGTGGTCTGTGGTATGGTCAAAGCGCCAACCAAACATCGGTTTTACATGTGGTCAACATGTTATTGATTTACATAACATAATTAATACATGTAGCAATTAAAACGAAACGAACTGTAAACAGCCAACAAGTTATTTCTTACCTTAATAGAAAAAGCTACTGTATATATTTGAATTATTTGTTAGTTTTGTGTTATTATTATATATATTATAATGTAAAACAAACAATAATTAAACGTTAATTTTGAATAAAATTTTAAATTACTACTTATTACTTATAAATGAGAGTTAATTAACTTACAGCTATTTTCATTAAAAAATCACTTTTTATAACATTACTTTTCGTGGTTCCAAATTTTATCATTCCAAAAAAAGAATACACAAACTTGCATCCATCAATATCATCTGCTACTAACATACAATGCTTATCGTAGAAAAGAATTCTAAAAATACCAGGACCGAATCCGATTTTTGTCCTACGGGGGGAGGGGTTACGCAATTTAATAAAAAACAATATTCAGGTTGTTATGGCTACTCAGTTAGCGTAGCCTCTAAAGCGGAATCTAGCGTCAAACTTATAAGCTGTATGTTTTATATTTATAAATATGAATATTTATTCTAAAAAGTTAATCACTCTAAATAATGAATTTCCAAACTGTTTTTTCCTTTTTTTAATAACGTTTTAAAAAATTAATTCTTAATCTCCTGTAAGGGAAACTCCATATCCTGTTTGTTGGCATTCCCTTTTGTCTGCTCTTAAAGATAGATGTTGTATATCTACAACGTTATTATTATTCAATATAAATTTCAAGAGTATTCCTTATGCGAATCACGCATATAGATGCAATTTTTAGTTTCATAAACTATATAACAAAGAAAGGTGCATAAACAAATATTGGTTGTCCCGTTTATATAAAGCCACATACATCCGTATATGTGATTATGTTTTATGTAGAAACGATAAAGACATTTGATTGTTTTCACAATAATTCTTGATGTGCGTTGGCTACAAAATCAATGTCTTCAATTATATATCACAATTCACAACTTTATTTGTTGAAAAAAATTTAATTGGTTATAATTGATTATAGCCTTCATTTTAACCATTTCAGTTTTATTACTACAAATCTGATGTGCGATATACATCACCATTGAAAAACTAAATATTTATGTTTGGTAACAAGTACAATTATTGCGTGATGTAGGAGACAGTTATATTAATATTGCATTTTCATAAAGTAAAACATTTATAAAGTTATAGTGTAAAGTAAGTGTGATATTTTATTTTGATAAACGATAACTGATAACAATTAATTAAATATATACGGGTATTCGAATAATTCATTGACAGAAAAACCGCACCATTTATCTTTACTTATTGCATTATTTGTTTTAAAGTTAAGAATAATGGCAGGAGCAAATAAAAATGATTGATATTTTGTCAATGAACTACAACATTGCGGCATATATGCCAGCAGATAATATGCAAAATGATAAGATCCTATTTATGATGTACAATCAGAAATTGATTAGATATACATACTAAAATAAGTTATGTTGGCCTATATTAATTATGAATAAAATAATAATGATGATTGATAACAATAATAATAATTAAAAATAACAACAATAAAGAGGAGGGTTTAATCGTTATATTATTTCTATCTATATAAAGATAATAAATTTTAAACTTGGTTGCAACATAAAATGTCCCTAACAGCCACTCGGAATCTTTTATCCATAAAAAAATATGATATTGGATTCATTATTAAATTCAAGTAAGTCAACAAAAGCGTAATGGTACGTAAATAGATTATATCGAACGGCACGTTACTTTTCAATACGTAGAGTACTTCCACGATTTGAATTGGTATCCAACTTATTGCAAAACTAGATACAATCAAAGTGATTATTTTAAACGTTTTTGAAATGTTTGCCGCCTGATTACGCGATGCTTCAGTAATAACACGAAATTTTGACATTTTCTTATTGGCTTTAACTATTGTAATTGCCAGATTCACATAGATGATAGCTGTAGAAAAAAAAGGCCCGTATCCACCAATAATACGCTGAATAATAGCAGCAGTCAAGTAATTATGGGTTGGTGAGTCACAAACAGCTTCCGGCATCTTATCGTAATAGCCAATGACAAGTGGCCAAACAAGATAACCAGCAATGACTAGAGATGTTATTACTGTCCATTGACTAATTATAATTACCCATTCGACTTTAGCGGTAACTAGGTGGCGATGTTTCAGCGGCCATTTGATTGCAATCAAGCGTTCATTTGCAATAACAACTACACTCCATTTGCTGACATTGGCTCCAATGACCCAACATATTCTATACATTATACAAATCCATTTTGGCACTGGTAGATAAAAGCCGCAAAGAGATTGAAGTGTGAAAAAAGGGATTATTACTGCGGTCAATAGGTCTGATGGGACCATAATATGTTCAATCATTCTAGCGCATGGCATCTTTTTCAGGCTTCGCTTTTTGTTGAAAGCAATTTTAATTAAAATATTGAGAAACATTGACAGTACAAAATTTGTTCCCATGATGCTTGCAGTGGTAATTATCTCATAATTCTTAAATAACGTGTGATTCGAACAAGAATAAAACTTTATATAAGAAAAATACCAATTAACATTTTCTTTGGAAATATTCATAGTTGTTTATTATTGAAAGTATGAAGCCCCAAATGGTTTTATACAACATTTTCATTAAGTGCTTTACAAGTCAGTGGATTGGATATTTATTATGTTAAAAACCAACCAATAGTATGTAGTTTTACTTTATATATATAGATATAAATTTGCTCAAGATAATTATAAGAATATTATGCTATAGCGATATTTTGTTTTTAACGAAATAAACAACAATAATATTCAATGGTGTATCCTGGATAAGGTATTAACAATATTTAGTGAATACAATCAAAACATTTTTTTATTAATACTTTATTTTTTAATATTCTATTGAATGTTTAATAATCTTTAGAATAATATATTATAATTTACGCTTATATGTTACATTAACCCTTATCATTGGCATCCCCACATATCATCCAACGGTTGAAAAACGACATGACCGATCGTGTTAAAATTGAGGAGAAATTGATCAAAACTTTAGAATTAAAACACATTTTCTCCGGTTCCCCTACAACAACAAATATTGCGCATTTCTTATATTTGCACAAATAAAATTACAAATTTCCATTAGCATATTCTTCATTTGTGTACGCATTTTTTTGTTTGAAATTAACAATATAGTATATCGATCTTATATATTAAAATAATATTGTAATTAATTCATATGTACATCAAATATGTCTTATATCTTATTAAGAATTCTGCTCATTGAACATTTCTTCCATTTTCAAACTGCCAATTGCACGTATTTCCCAATCGTACACTTCTTCCAATCATCGGACATTTCTTCCATTGACACAATATGTTTAAACGTCATACGGATTATTCTATACATGCATATATTTGTTTTGTTAAATAGGTTTTTTATAAAATGTATAATTATTTTTTTAGATATTTTTATCCTATTAAATTCATGATTGTCTAAAAACGATTTAATTATATGAATAAATATGCACTATTTTTAAATGTATTTAAAACAACTGTAATAAAAAACATTTTTACTGATATTCAGTCGCTAAAATAGGAACAAAAACTATGTTAAAGCAAGCTATCAGCCCCTTTTTGTAGTTCGTTTTATACTTAACTACTTTAATTTTTCAAAGTGGGAATATTATTTTGTCAAAAACAACGAAAACATTTAATAATATATCTATCCATGTACATTTGTATCAAATTCGTTTTTAAAATCAATTCAATTTGTCCTCATATATAATTATTGTGATATAATCAGTTTTATATATTTTTAAATGGGTACCTACATTTTAAATGGTTAATCCTATATTTAAAATGGTTAACACTATATTTGAAATGGTTAATCCTATATTTTAAATGGTTAATTATATATTTTAAATAATCCCATTATTTAAAAGGTTCAATACCTATATTTTAAATAATCCCATTATTTAAAAGGTTCAATACCTATATTTTAAATGGTCAAAATCCTATATTTTAAATGGTCAAAATTCTATATTTTAAGTGGTCAAAATCCTATATTTTAAATGGTCAAAATACTTTATTTTAAATGGTAAAAATCCTATATTTTAAAAGGTCAAAAGCCTATATTTTAAATAGTTTAAATACTATATTTTAAATGGTTAAAATTCTATATTTTTAATGGTTACAATTCTATATTTTAAATTGATAAAATTTTACATTTTAATTGGTTGGTCTATATTTAAAATTAAGCAATCATCTTCTGAAAAAATCTTTTACTTGACGATTTTTCAATATTTTCTCCCAAAAAGCCAAATTAGCATTGAATACGGTAAACAACAAATTATTATATATATAACTTATATAATTTTATATAAAATACAGATAAACGTAGTTTTAAAATATTTTTGTGATTATAGTAATAGAAATATTTATAAATACCTGATATTACATATATCTGATATATTAAACAAACACCAATAAAAGTAGACCTCAGTATTGAGGTATGTATTATCATTTATTTATTTATTAATTAATTAATTTTTATTTAGCAATTATTTTTTTAATAAATAAAATTAATTAAATAATTTACAAAATAGTAATAATAATAATAAATATTAAATATTAAAAGTATTTAATTTAATAAATGTATTAATTTAATGTATTACTCATTTATATAATTATGTGCATACTCTTCTAACATTTTACCTTAAAACCAATCCGACAAGAAAGGTGATCAGCAATTATGGACTAAATTTATGGTAATAGACATCCATAATTTTATAATAACGGTTAGATACTAGCTGGGTATTTTTTTTACTCTAACCATTATACTTTGCTATCTCGTTAATTGTTATATAGCAATATATAATGTTAGCATATATATAACGCTTTACTTTTTACTTTTTGGCTTTTCCTAACTTATAAATGTTACCTTTAATTATAGGTAATTATAATTAATGATGACTTACTTTTTTATAATGTAAACAATTTCTAAAAAAATATTTTGCGAAACATATCTGACTCAAGGTGACCCTATTCGAATATAACTCAATTTGTGGGTACTTATAACTCTCCCCTAATAATGAAATACATTTCATTGTGTTGTGCTAACAAAAAACTTAGCGCCTCGTCCCAATACGGGATCATTTCAAATTATTTCCACTTGATTTTCTGGTGTGAATGTATTTAAGAGAAGTATATAACACTTCAAAGGGATTTTCTATACGTGGTAATCCTTTGGTGGAATGCAAGGAGCATGGAGGGTCGGCGACCAAGTTTTGCACATGTTTTCCTATTGCACGCATCCTTTTTTACAGTGTTTGAGGCAGAATAATTGTACGGATCTTAATTTTGGACAAACAATTGTTTTGCACAAATCATAACTTTGCACAAATCTCCACTTTACATAAATCTTTAATTTACCATAATATTTATTTTGCAAAAATCTTTACATTATGCGATTATTCGTTTTGCACAATTATTTTGTTTATAAAATCCAATCATTTATATATGTTTCGTAAAATGATGCTTTCCCAAAAAAGTTATAATCACGATATTTATGTTATTATACGTTTCTCTTTTTGCATTGTAAAATATGTTTTAAGAGAATTTAAACTTTTTATGTTAACTGAAATAATAATATAAGATTAATTAAACTTTTAAAAATTATTATTACATTTATTTAATCACAATATAAAAATATGACTTCACGAATCAACTATTCTTCCTTATATAATACATAATTAAATTAATCATACTATTGTCCAATTACACTTAGAAAATCAGTTTTTTTTATTTTACACTACTAAATAATGTTTAAGGACAAATGTTATAAACAAGTCTTCATTAAGAAAAAAATCATACTTTATAGTCATTGGTCATTGCTATAAAGAATTAAATAATAATATATAAGTATGACAATATCTTTATTTGTTTACTGATGTAAATAATGTGCGATTAACAACTTATAAAAAAGTATGAATCTGATTTAATTTACATATTTTAAATATTTACTCCATATATAAATATGTAAATATATATCAGAGAGTGTATTTTTCAAATAGTAATATTAGTAAAGGAGTATTGTAATGTCAGAAGCATGCTTCATAAATTAGTTTTCTGTCTTTCCAAATTATTATTACATTCATAAGTTTCAAATTAAGAAATACTAGACAGGTATATTACCATTACTTATAATAATCATGTTATATGTTATTTTACTTATATATTTTAATATATTATTATTACTTGCCACGAACTTAATGTATTTGGAACTACATTAGAACTTTTCATTAAAACATAAACTGCTCAACATCAATATTTTGAGCTATTTTCCCCGCTTATTCTCGCTTGCAATACTTTTCCTGTTTTGGCTTTTTTGATCAACACCTGTTTATGTACAATACGTGTCAATCTGAAATTTCTTTATTAAGAATCTTTATTTTGTAAATATTTCTAACACAAGCTTATGCTATCCGTCGAGTAGGTGTTCCGTCTATATTCTCTGACGGGAGAGCTGACGAAACGTGTTGTGTCACATGTTCCAATTCTATGTTTCGAAGTCATTTACACGGTCTCTAACGTTTCCGGTCGTGTTTCCAGTTCATCTAAATAAACGCATTTATGTTCTCATTACGAGTAGCAGAATGCATGTCTGAAGATGCTTATTTTATCATAATATAGTGTATTTTATTATACATTAATGACATTGAACTATAGTCACTTAACAATTTAACCATCATCTAAATTTATTTGTTTCAGTGTTGTGGTTCAATGAAAAGTTTATCTTTCACATAAAAATATTAAAGTTTCTAATTAATATTTTTTGACGTAATGTTTCTGGCAAAATGTTTTCATAATTTATTCTTTTTTTTTACTAAATGATTAATTTTTTGTTGCTTTAGTTTTAGATATTACTATTTTCGTTTAGTTAAAGTTATTATTTATTTTGATACCTGGTTGAAAGTTTTTGAAAAGATAACAGTTATATTTCAATCTCAGTATAATTTTAATGGTACAAACTTATTTTTCTCCAATTAATCTATATTGCATAGTTCATTGTATGATAATAATGTGTTATAATATAGAGCAATGCTTTATTAAATAATTCAAATAATAATTTAAAAGAAAATGAACCAAAATAATCAATATTTGTAACTTACACACATTAAGGATAACAAATGTGTTACGAGATATTTGAAAATGGAGATTATTTTCGTGATTAGCCTATATGCAAAAATAACAAAATCACTTATTTGTTTTCAGAAAAAAACATTTAAAAGCATTTCATTTGAAGATCAGCATGGGCCTTGTTACAACAACAAAACTTTCACTACATCTATATATATATATATATATGTATACTGTATATATATGTATATTGCGTCATCAGGGGTTATCCGAAAATATATAATTTAAAAACAATGTTGATGTTTATAATTACTTAATGTAATATGTTAAATTATATCTCTGTCATAGACATTCCTTTTTTGGTTTTATTTTGAAATATTTGAAATATTTTACCGTGACATTTTTCAAATCGCAAATCTCGTGTTTATAATTAATTATGTTTCAACTGCTTTTTTGGTGGAGAAAAACTTGTATATAGTTGAAATATGCAAAAAATAACTATTAATAATAATTTTTTTATTAAATTAGATTTTTCGCATATCTATAAAGATACAATAAGAAATAATTTGTATATATATTTTTGATAAGGTTATATTTGCACATATAGGTCTACCGACTATTTAACTCAATACAATATAAATAAATCGTTTAATAAGCTATATATACAAAAAGCAAATAGTAATGTTGAGATACGTAGCCTATAGTTGGATAGTTTGATATATTGACTGTTTTCCGAATTATTCTTGAGGGAATATCAGCTTAAATTTTTCACCTTTTAGAGAAAATTAAATTGGATCAATATATGTATTTATGTTTCTCAAATTCGGTTCTATTCGAATTTAAGGTGATTAAATGCTGCAGATTACTTGGTAACCGTTATTTTTACTGTTATATTTTATGTTATACTGGAAACATCATAATCGCGTTGAACAAGTGGACTGGGCAAATCAAAATAATGAAATTTTTAATCAAAACAACTTTAAATTGATTAAAACAATGATTTAAATAATGCTTCTGCACTATATAACTATTACTCCTATATAATAATTGCTGTAAAATGTGGAATTAATTATACTATCATACGGATATCGGGCACTTAAATGTCACTGTTTCCTATAACCGATATAGTGGTTTTCTTTGTGTCTAATAAACATAAGACTCATTTAGCCTTTTTATTCAAAAGGTTTGCCTTAACATAACAACAGACTTCACTTAATTCAACTTAACTTAACTTAACTTAACTAACTCAACTTAATTTAACTAAACTAAACTAAACTAAACTAAACTAAACTTAACTTAACTAAACTAAACTAAACTAAACTAAACTAAACTTATTTTAGCCTATCTTAATTTAATTTACCTTAAGTTAACTTAACGACTGACATGAAATAATATAAAACGATTCACTTTGTATATACGTGATTATTAGTACAAAGTACACTCTCATGTGAAAAGCTATAGACTAATCGGTACGACTAAACATATTATGGTGCAGGATCATACTGATGGCACAGACTAAAGTGATAATTACGAAATTTAATAAGAAAATACTACTACTTATAAGTAGTATATAGTAATAATGTAATTTTAAAAAGCATTAATAATTAAAATATAAATAATATTATATTTTATTTTATTTTATTGTGTTTTTACAAAATATTGTCATTAACTATTAAAAATAACTATGGAAAAGCAATAATAGTCTTCATCGAGATAAGGAAACTTGTTTTATTACAGCTAATAATTTCCACTCTATATACAATCATATCAACTTATGCTATTCACAAAAAAGGCCACTATAACAATATTTTCTATCGAAGTGGACATCAATTGTTATAATAACATTAATACATTATTTATATAGTAGCTATGCATATATCTTTAGTATATTAGATCAAAAATTAAAGTAATTATTTCATTATTCAAACACGTTACTATAATATTAGACGATTTTTATTTCTGTTCTAAAATAAATAGCATTTAACGATTTAAAACAAGCTGCAATATAATACGTTTTATTTCTTAAAACATTTTAATAATTTTAATATTTCTACTATATGCTGCGCATGCCATAAATGATTATGCACCGTATATGTTTATTGTAAAATCATTGCATATAGTTAAATCATTACATTAATTAAATTATATAATAGGACACAAAAAACAACAAAATCGGAGGAAAATATGAATAATTTGTAAACTATATGTTCATATATCGTTAACATAACTTAGAATCATTTAATTGTAAACAATATAACTATTTCTGCACCACGTCTTGTTCTTGCACCTTTATTGCACCAAAGTCTTCATCTTTTATCGTAGAAGTGTATATAAAGGTACACGATAGCTTTCTAAAATGTCTTTAGTAGAGTAGACTTCGGCCCATGTGTTGCCATGGTGAAATTATAATAGTATTGAGGGATTTTAAAAAAATAACCACGAATACCACCTGTTATATCAAATGGGGATTCGATTTTTCAGGAGTCCTAACCTTTGAATATTACGGTTGATTTTCAAATATTGATTATATATCGAATGGTATATTATATATCAAAAATATATTATATATCAAATCTTTATACAAAAACAATAATATTATATATATAAAGCATACTATGTTATATATAACATATAATAATAAATAACAAATAATAATATACATATAACATATAACGTATAACTTATGAGCTGATTACATCATTAGTTTATATCACCACACGTGTATTAGTAAAGTATAGTTTTTAATATGATCTATATATGTTGAAAGTCTCGTGTTTGTGGATTCATCGGTCTTCTGGCATCATAAAGCTGCTACCTATACCAGTCTCTTGACGTTTAATATATCTAAGTTCATTTTAGTATTACTAAAACGTTTTTAATGTACTTTGTCGAAGTTGATATAATATATATATATATCGTTCTATAGTTATTACCGTTTATATAACATGTTTATATTTTTATTCAATTGACATTCTTGGCAAAATTGTTACAAACTTGTAACAATAATTGAATAATGTTAATTAGTTGTTTAATACTTCGCGTTGTTTTTAAATTGTTGTTGATAATTAACTGATAACTTGTAGGATATCTGTTTCAATATATTTTTAATTTAAACCTGCATAATGAAGTATAAAGTCTTGGTAAGATACATTTCATCTCTAAACTTGTCCAGCAGATGTCAATCAATTGAAAATTACACTAATACAAATTACGTATAAATAAATGTGGCCAGTCTGTAAGCTCTATGAGGCTATGACCTTGACACCACAAACATGATACTTTATGTGAAGATTACAATTGAAAAATTATACAACTTCATTCTGTAAATAAAATGACTGTGGTACTTGTTATGATAGCTCGGAAACTAATCTTATATAGAACCGCTCCTCAAGGAAGTCAAACAAGGATTTGAGTTCGTGAAATTGTGTTGCTGACCTTCAGTATACTGTAGAGTATAAAAGACGTTTTGTTAATATATAATGTGACTGTATATAAGGATTATGTGAGGTGATCATGTTTGCTATTTATAACAATCATAACATGATAATATTATCCCTTAACCCTTCGTACGTTGAGGAGGGGTATGCTAATTTTTTTCTAAGAAATTAAGTTTTTGATTGACCTATATAACATATGACCCTGATTTTTTACTCAGGAGCTAAAATACTTTTATCTAACTAAAAATTATAACAAATATAAGTTCGAATATTTTTTCATACCAAAAAAAAAGTGTTATTATTTATCTATTTTATACCCCCCTGGGTTTTCATACTTGCCGATGATATTAGGAGCTAAAACTTGCAACATTAATAGAAAAAAAAGATTATCATAAATGATATCCATTTAACTCGAATAATAAAATTATTTATTAAAATAACCAGCAATTTAAAATAATACTCAAATAGCATTTATACTACTTATAGCTTA
>JAUZND010002029.1:0-13107 GCA_034780555.1 Coelogynopora nodosa
ATAGTACATCAGAAGCAAACCCCCCCTCCCCCCCTGTACGCAGGCCGTACGCATTTCATAAACCCCCCCTCCCACCCTCTGTGCGTACGTAAAATACTTGAATGGCCCTATCTGTAATTTTAATTGATAATACTAACATATCAGCTAATGATGCTCCTACATTTATTTTTGCTAAACTTAACAAACTGTCCTATAAAAGTCTAACTTCTTTTATTTACTAATTTCATTTAAGAACAATTTTATTATTTAAATATTTTAGAAAAATATAATAGTTCTTTTAAAAAATAATTATTTCTTACATCGCTAAATATTGTTTTATGGATAAGCAACATACACAGACTACAGCAGTTCACCATCATCTCGTTATTTTGTGCACTTTGCTTAATCTAATTGTCCCAACTCGATCTGGTAGAGTTAGTAAATGTGCACTGTCTGCTAGTTGTTCACCTCATTTTCTTTGAATTAATTGTAATTATTTTATTTTTGTAATTATTTCAATTTGTCATGTAGGGACATCTACCAATAATGGCCACTAGAGTGTTGTATGATATGGTAATACTGGGTTCAAATTCAAACTTTTTCAATCCCCTGCAGCTTACTTGGTCCATTAGGTGCTAAACTATCGGAATAGTGATTTTTGTGTGAGCAAAAAATGATGTGAAACTGTCGCTGAGGGTACAAAGTTCCGCACCATTTTTTAGTCATCTTTTCTTCCCTGTCTCCAATTAGTCTTACGCTTTTTAGGATTTGACAGACTGTCTTTTATATCCACAGATATGACTTGCCATATCACCACTCCAGACCTGTTTTACATAGAGTACAAGCTATGTGGAGTGTACATTTTGTTATAAATAGTATTTGTGGTTTGATGATAACTCATTCCTTTTGTTTGACCTTTCTGGAGTTTAGTCATGAATGTTGATTTTTCCTTTAAACTATCCTGATATTATTAATTTTATTTCTTATTTGACTGTCGCTTTCATAATTTATGGTTATTGTTTTTAATTTCTATTTTTTATTTGTTTTATGGTGATGTTGAGGATTTGAATAACATGTATTCATTTACTATAATAATATATATATATAAATTTTAATGCAGTAAACAGAAACATATTTTATATATTATTTTCATATTTGTTATTTTAAATGCTATTTAATATTTAGCTATTTATTGTGAGTTAATTGTAAATTATTAAACTGTAAGTTAATAAACAGTAAAAAAATTACACTAAATAAGTACCTTTTTGTTATACTGCAATTCATTAAAAAATATATAACAATTATTGATTATTTTAAATATGAAAATATAAATTAAAAGAAGGCTTTTGATTGATTGAAAGACTTATTGAAACTAAATAGTTTAATCATAATAAAGACAGTCAACAAATGATTTTGCAAACCCCTAAATAATACTATATTTCACAATCTTGAATGTGCATTTTTTGGAATATATCATAAATTGCCTAAAACATACATTTTTCTGACAATAAGCTAAGTTGGATTATTCACAAGCCACCTAGATGGAAATCAAATTTTCTAAATAATCTGAAATGGTCCAAATTTGTTTTAACAAACATATCTAATAATACAATATTAGTGTGTAAACTTATGTTGTTAATATTTATATATATATAACTTTATTAAATTTAATATTTATTAATGTTATTAATTAATATATTTCTATTTAAATATAATAATTACAAAAAATATATTGCTAATATGTGATCATATTATAAGTTAAAAAAATTATGTTAAAAAATGAAAAGCATTTGTTGCTGTAAAATCTTTTTTTTTAATTTTCAGAGTTCCACACCATAGACATGTAGTACAGTGAATAAGAGTAACATTAATATTATATAGGTAGTTATGGCTTATTATTTTTTCATATTTTTATATTTAACATGTTGCAAAAGAAGAACCACAATTTTATCTTAATTAAAGTATTTATAGATTTCGATGAACCCTACTCTAGCTAAATGAAAAAGATCCATTTGTTAGTTAGTTATGAATTATTCATTCTACCATTTTAAATTATTTGCTTTAATTTGTAATGAAAAATAATTATTTTTTGAGGGCTAATTGGTCCAATTCCAAACCCCTATAAAAACTTTTGCCTATGCCTCAGTAATGAATATAACAATTTTGTTATACTGCATCAAAATTAATATATTTAATCATTTTAAATGTTATTAATTATATACATATTACCATATTAAATAAAACATTTTAGTTTTACTACATAGTACAGAAAAAAGTATAAATATAAATTAAAAACAAGTAGTTTTTGGATAGGTCTAATATTTTCACAATTATTTTTTAGTTGAACTGGCTTAAAAAATATTTAGTATTAGTGGCATTTATGAAATAATGCATTTGGAGAGTGCCAGTGTTGCCACTCTGTATAAAAATAATCAGAATGGGAAATGGCACTGAGCACTCAAGGTGTGAGGTGGCAAATAGGGGTCTGGGGGATTTAGTGTCCAGGTTAGGGGGCAAAGACCCCAAAAATATTTTTTAAATTAAGTGGATACTTTGGCACCTGTTAACTATATATCTGTATACCAAACATTAACATTGAATAAATAATTAAAAATAATACCAAGTTTTAAATACAATATATATTCCAAATAATCTGGTTAAAGAAATACAAACAAACACACATATTATATAAATGCCGCTATATATGCACACAAAAATAGAACCATAGTAATTTATAGACAGCTAAATAATCAAATATGTACATTTTGAACACAAAAAAAGTTTAATAGTTTTTTCACTCTGAAAAACAAAATATGAAAATCTAAAATTATAATAAGTAAACTACATGTAATAACAGAGTCCCCTAATACTTCCACTACTTTACTCCCTACCCCTACTCCTTCAGCTTATTATTTAAAATAAAATGGACATCTCAAATAAATCTGCACAGCTTAGCTTAACCTCTTAACTAAAGGCAAGCAGGTAATATAGATACTAGCATAGATTTTTAAAGAATACTCAAGAGAGCTAAGTAAAGCATATAGCATAATATACACCAAAAGTATAAACAGAAAATGTTACCCAAAAGCATGGAAAACTGTTTTAGTGAGTTATGTACAAAAACAAAAACCTTATTCACAAATCCAAAATTTGTTCACCCTATTGCCATTATACCTATTCAAACAAGATCCCTAGACAAAATTGTTTTGAAAATAATTCAAATCCTCCTAGAAAAACAAAAAGATTTATATCAATTTGCATATAAAAACAATTACAATATTATTGATTCTTTAGATTTAATAGTGAACTTTATTTTCAGTTACTCTTGACAATAATACTGGTTCAATAATTAAGGCTATATTTCTTGATTACTCAGTTTTTAATACTGAACTTCAAAATCCACTTATAAATAAAGTAAGCAAATCTATATCTCATTACCCTAAATGGATAAAGTCCTATATGAATGGTTGGTCAAAGTCAGTTTAATGTAAAAATAATAAGTCTCCTATGACTATTCAAGCCAAAGTTGGTATACCATAAGGAAATTATTTACATATATTAAAAATGAAATAATGAAAAAATTAATTTTAATAAAAAAACAAAGGTAACAACACATTATCAAATATTCAAATAATAGAAGAATTATCCATGAAATAAGAAAAGGCATGGAATGTAATGACTAAAAAATTATCTATCACATGACATGTTTTATCTGTGGCTGAAATCTTTAAAAAAAATTAAACTCAATTAAATAAAATGTGAAAAGATTATTTTCAAACATAATAACTGTAATAACAAAGCTGTTCTTTAGACTACAATTATTAAAAATGTTATTATTAATTTAAACAATTAAAATATTCCTAAAGTAAAGAAAGTAATATATTTGCATTATAATCTCTAATGACTTAAAATAGACAAATATATTGATTTTGTTGTTAAATTTTATTAAAGTAAACTTTATTATAAAATGTCTTTAAAAAATTAAAAAATTCTTGGCATATGTTAACCATAAAACTAAATTGAATATCTTCAACTCTCTGTACTGTAGTTGTAACCAAATGCTTAAGAAGCATGAGGTTGTGGTCTTCTGGTGAAGGATAAAAAAACTGAAGAAACTAATTAATTTCTTCACAAAGTCAAAGATCTCATTATTAGACAAAGAAAAAATATGCCAGATTGATACTTCCTCCCAGCCACTAAATCCTTCTTATGTAAAGGAAGCTTCAAGACCTATGGCATATATAGGTAAGTAAATAATAAATATAAATAGTAACCTCAGCATAGGCTAGTATGCAGAGGTTACTATTTAACCTTCTTTTTTTATATTATATGGCTATACTCTTCATCTTGTCATCTAAAATCTATTTCCTGTCACTTTATTTAGTCTTACTCCAATTAAAAAATATATCTATATATATCACTATACTTTTATATTATGTACCCTTGGCCTTGTAAAACTACATGCATACTTTATTACTTTGTTATTATATGTTCCTCTTTAAGTCTACTTTTACTGGAAATAAAGCCATATATTTATTTATTATACATTGGATAATTGGACATTCTATATATAACAATTTTAAGCGCACAATTATTAATAATGTACTAGAAACAATTAACATTTACTGAATTATTAAATTCTTAGAACGTCAATCTTCAAATAAAAACCGCATAATATAAATATATCTTATAAAAGGTTAATATTGAAAAATATTTTTCAATGAGCAAAAAGTTCTCTAACCACCTAAATCATTTTATTTCAAAAAATAATATAATTATCCTATTAAATTAAAAAATTTAGTTATAAATAACCGCTTTTATAATGAATAATTGTGATTGAATGATTCTGTACTAATAAGATAATTCGATCCCGTTTACGAAATGGTAAATTTTAAAATTGTGCCGTATAATATAATTTTTGTTTTTTATATTAAACAATTATCAAGATTCTTCATTTACAAAACCCATAAAGAAAATTTGTCTTTTTGTATTTCAAAACTAAGTGTAGAGTTTAGATTTTAAAATTCATATTATAGATATATTTTTTGAACTAACACTACTTTTAGATAAATTCGGTTTTAACACCGTTGTTTAATCGAGTTAACACAAAAACCTGAGAAAATCTCTTTACAATTGCCTCTATTTTAAAACTAACATTAACACTTTGTTGTCTAGCCGCCAAGATATTTGACCATTCCTGCCGACTTTATAAGGTGGAAGTCTGCTCGATTGTTCTTGCAGGCGTCCACATTGGTGCACATACTAATGAGAGGTGACTGAAATTGAAGTGATATAGTTCATAAAATTGTGAAATCACAGATATCATAATAATATGTTACTTTTAAGATTCTCAAAAAATAATCTTATCATATAAGCTCAGAAATAAATGTTCACATGCACTGTTTTGAATTTTTTTATAATAGTCCACATATATATGTTGGTTGATTTTTTTAAATATTTAAAAACACTCCAAGTGTAGTCTACTGCATGATAACTACTTTTCATAATAGGGCCTATATACTTTTAGAAACTCATATAAAACGAATGTTGATAAAATTCCAAAAATCAGTCTGTAATATATTGAAAAATATTAATTAATCTCATAATTATAAACGTAATCACATATTTTGCAACAGAATTCATGCACCAACGAAAATATCATCAAATGTTTGCTATACGGAACAAAAATAATTTTATTTTGCTATTATTGATTGTGGCACAATAATGTACAAGGTGAATCATAAATGTTTCACCCCCGTCAAATTATAGGTAAATATGTAGGAGATGTTTTCTTAAAAAAACTGTTCCCCCCCTAAAAATGTAATTCCTTACAACAATAACCTTATATTGTATATAAAAAAACTAAAATTGAGGTGCAATATGATACCTATGATTAAAAATAATCCCATTGTATAATACGTTTAAATAAATACAAACAAATTTTATATAAGTTCAATTTATATTTACATATAAAATATATTTATATAATGTCAATCCATAATAAATTATACATAGGCCTATATATGAAGTATGGAAAATTCAATAATGTAAATGTTATCAACGAGAACGAAATCTACGGCGTCAACATCACAGCATCATTCTGAGAACGGAGAAGCATCAACTACTGGATACAAATATTGTGTGTTTTGTCACTCAAGTACCATATTACAGGAAAATAAAATGTATTATTTGTGGAAAATATTCTGACTAATCGATTACTAAGTGCGAAAAACTCCAAAATATAGACCTATATACCAATCAGGGGACTAATGAAATCATGGTAGTGGGAGGATTATTTTCGGAGAAGAAGTGTCGTTTCAAAGAAAATATTTAACAAAGAATTTCACGTGGACGATTGCTTGCGATGTAGAATTATTAGGTACTTGGTAATAATATCAATATATTGAAACACAATTTAAAAGAATCCAACTTGGTAGAATTTTTATCAGGACGAATATTTTATACTAAAAGATTCAATTATTTATTAAATGAAATTTACACGCATTTAATATATATGTTCTCATTATTTAAATTTTGTAATTCATAAAATTGTTATTTTTATAGAATGGAACGTACACTATCTAATAAAATCTAATAATTGAACAAAACGAAACTTCTCTAATTAAATTAATAATTAAAGTAGCTGTGTCATAAATATTGTTTCGCATATTATTGTATTAACACCACATAACTATAAGAAATATGAGTTTGTTATATTTTGATAAATAGAAGTGCTATCTGTGTATTATATTTTAGCATATACTAGTATATAAATTACATTCCAATAGCGTTATATATAATTGTTGTGTTTATAATATAATAGTTTTGTATAGATTTATGCATAGAGTAAGAATTCTTACTCTAAGGATTTATGGATCTATATGTAAAAAAATTGTAAAAGTAAAAAAAGGATTATAAGTAACATTTTATAAAAATTACCTAATGGTTAAATAATATAAAATTTACATTAAAACAATTGGGATATCCAATTATGTTTTACATAAATCGATATTTTCAAATAATTAAACAAATAATCAAACAAATAATTTCCATTTCACAAAATACGCTTTTAAATATAGTGTATTATTATTTTTTTAATTTCCATTTTCAGATTTCCTTAATTATTTTGAAGCCTTATTTTCTGTAAAAATTTTGAATAAACCGTTTTTTTCTTCTTAAAATTATAGGCCTATAGAACTAATATTGTATACCGTGTAATCTTTTAATCGAAAATGCAATCTATAATTTGGATTTATATTTGGATAATAAAGAGTTTCAATTATTTGGACGTACGCGTTTTAATATCATATGGATAGTAAAAGATCAAAACTTTCACCTGCAAAGATGAGGGAATAATTAAGTGAATAGGGTCAAATATCGGGTGGAATAATGTAGGAAAATGACTGTTAGGTCTGGTGTACTGATATGTGTATAAGGTGTATATTTGAAACATGTTTATTGCACGAAAAAACTCACCCTGTATAATAATATGTGTTACAATATAAAACACTTAAGTCATAAATCATCAAAAGCAATAATTATTACAATATTAACAAATAAAATGTAGCTAACATATAAACCCATAATTAGAGAATAAATACAATTAGCGACGGCTAACTACGTAAAGTCGGAGTAGCTTTCTAAGTTGTATAGTTATAGGTTATAAAAGCAGAGATAGGTTATATAACAGTTTTTGTAGTAGTTGACACAGGTGAAAACGAAATAAATAAAATATTCGCTCAACCTGGACGTGGATGAAGCCCATATTTTCAAAGATTACTTATAAATAAATTCAACATTTACTGATACCTACCAAATGTGCATTTCTTTGTGTACATATTATTCCCTGTATTTTTCGGCTATCTGATCGTTTTTCTATTCTGCTTGGTCAACGAATTAATCGAATTCACATTAATTTAATCAACTATTATTGTTGAATTGTAGATATGAGAAAATTTCTTAAAAAATACAGAGAATATAGTTAAGTAGGCCAATACTGTTTTTAAATTTTATAAACAGGTCAACTTTGAAGTTTAATGAATTTTTAATATTGCAATAGAAAACACAAATTTCGACAATCATATCTTTTGATGTTACTTTACATCAATAAATTATGAGCATTTAAATGGATAATGAGCATTTAAAA
Organism: Coelogynopora nodosa; assembly: GCA_034780555.1. NCBI lineage: Eukaryota > Metazoa > Platyhelminthes > Proseriata > Coelogynoporidae > Coelogynopora > Coelogynopora nodosa. The sequence goes on from JAUZND010002029.1 coordinate 8,126, forward strand.
ACTTTCAGTTGATATCGATCTAGAAGCCTTGATTTTTAGACTTATTTATTATTACTTCTGTACGATTACATATGACAAAGAATTCTAACCGCTTTCAATTAAACAACATTTTAATACATTTTTTAAACAAACAAAAAAAGTTAATTATGGTTTATATACTCCTGAATGCCAGGAACAATTTACTACACTACTTTAATTCTACGCTATGAATATTTAAATAAAAGTATTACTAAAAACTTTTCGTTAGAAAAACTGTACCAGAAGCCACTAGGGAAAATTGAAATTAATGGTGTTGATTCATATACATGGCTATATGATATCCCGTTTCTCAATAAAATGAAAAATAAACATGTCAACTAAAAAGGTAATATATATGTATAGAGATATTTTAATATTATCATTATTGTAACTTTAAATACCTCCAATGAATTCAGATTAAAAGTGGCATTAAAACGGATATGATCTGTATGTACAGAGACTCTGAAATAATATATAGACATGTCAAATAAAGCTCAGAAAGAGCGCATTAGTATCATAATATATATATATATATTGATATATATATATATTTTATGTAGAAATATTATGTTCATAAGTAAATAAATAAAGATATTAATCACGAACCAAATGTTGAGCACAACTTGTGGGAAACAACAGATGGAACACATTGTTGGGAATGACTCTCGACTTGCCAACCAGAAAAAGAGTAGAATTTATACAATGATCTGCGTTAATAAATAAACAATACTTGCATTTGAATGGAAAAATTGAATGTTTAAAAGTTAATAAATAAAATCAACAAAACAATTAGAATTGGTCGACATTTTCATAATAATAATACAGTTTGGCTCATCTGCTCGCTACTATAACTCAAATGTACAGACAGATGACACGAAGTAAAGTATAAATGGGGCAAATATAATTGTACAGCTCATATCCTAAACTGAAATCGATTTGTGATCTAAAAGAAGTTGTTAGAAATAAAGAAGAACGAAAAAAATACTTTCCGGTGTCATTTGTAATAAAATAAAAATAACATTTGGGCGGACCACTGAATTCCAAATTATTGAATATTGGTTGACCTTACGTATAGTAGTAATAGATCTCGCCAAAATAAGGTTTAAAATTGCACTGTGGATGAAAGGAAACGGGACAGAGAGCGAGGGAGATCGCGCTAGTCGGTAGAGGTGCTAGGACTAGTGTGATTGGCGCAGTTGACGGGTCGATACCGCCTACGTCGAGCTGCACTGGGCATCATCCCCTGAGCCGGGATTGGATTAGCCGGTGGCCTTGGGTTGAACATGCGACCATCTTCCTCTAAATGCACTGACGAGAACACCACGGGTCGCCGCGGCTGATTGGTCGACAGACCACTACCACCGCAGGTAGTCTTGTTGTTGAGGTTGGTCATCGACTGAGAGACACGACGCTGCAGCAGTTGCTGCTGGTCAAAGAGTGACTCGAGGCTGATACTGCGCCTGCGGTCCAGTGTAGCGGTGGTCGACTCATCCTTGACTTCGTCGCTGCGACGATTACTTGCTGTACGCTGATGATGCGAACTATGAGGCGGTGGTTTCTCATGCTCATGAGCCATGTCCAACTCCGATTTTGTCGCCTTCATGGTGACTTCCCTTGAAGGGAGTAACACCGACTTTCGACTGGTGATTTGTTTGAATCGGGAGAATGGCTCGGTTTGAGGCTCGGCGTCTATCGCGGCGTTGTTATTGTCCATACTGTGGGCAAAACGGTTCTCGTCAGTGGTGACAAAGGGTAAATGTCGATCTAGTCTCTGTTGCTGCTCTCCATCGGGAGGCTGAAATTTGATTCTCAGGTTGGAGCGCGGTTTTGGTACCGGTATGTCGGTGGTCATAGCCCCCGATGACACCTGAACACTGGTGGTGGTGGTGGTAGTGTGCCCGTTGGTCGTCTGTCTACCGCCTGAGGTTACAATAGCAGGTTCCACAATGTCCTGACTGGAAGTTGAGGCTGGTGCTGGGGTGGTTTCAGATATCAGACGAGACCACTGACGACCACTGAACACACTTGACTCACACCCCTCAGATACCTGCGACCTGGAAGATCCCTGCATTTTTTGTAGTCGATCGGTAACTCGAGGTGGCAATCTGTTGTTATTGGCTTCTGTCATACCTGGACTTCCGCGAAACTCTGAACGAGAACGACTACCATTGATACCTTTTAAACGATGGTTATCAGCAGTCTGTTTAGCTTCCGAGAGTAGAATACCTATTCGACGTTTCGAGGGCTCTACAGGACTACTACGAGAAGATATATATTTTTCCGAAGCGGTTCTTCCACGACTAACAATCTCGGTGTTGCCATCATAGTGTCGAGATAAGAAGCCCTTCGAAATCGATAGGACATCGTCATTGTTGGACAAACATTCCTGTGATTCTTCCGACCCCCGACTGAACTGAGTGATGGCGGCTGCTTTTGTGGCATCGGGTGCATTACTCACATCATACTGTTCTTCCCCGACGGCGTATGTGGCCAAGCTGTTACAACTAAAGGGCGCAACAGCTCCACGGGAACAGGAAATTGCTCTAGAGTTTCGAGAATACGGACCACTTGGGTTATCCACACACTGGGTAGGTACCAAAGCAGCAAACGGGAAGGATGCCTTAGCTTGATTGGACACTTGGGACACCTTTTGCGCAGAACTTGTACCATCCAATCGCATGAGCTGTTCAGACTCAACTGAACCGTTTTTAACTTTGTTCGCCACATCGCCACTTACTGATGAATCTTCTGGTGGTCTTTCCTTCCTCTGAACAAGGGTTTCCTTTTCGACGTTAATGAAAATTTGCGAAATTTTACCCACATCCGATGTGGCTAAGGCCTCAAATGGACCAGCCTCGTGAAGAATCGGCTTAGCGGGGACAGCGTTAGTGTTGATACACTCAACCTTTTCGATGTCCTGGACTAGTTCTCCGCCCAATGGCGTCATTGTTGTCTTAATGAGAATGGGCAGTTTAGGAGGAGGTTTCTCAATTGCCTGAACACGCCTTCTGGAACCTGATATCCTAGGCGCCGGCTGTGAATCGCCCCCCGGAGATGAGGCGCCACGAGAAGGTGGGACAGCTTGTTCTCTTTCTCCTACGACAACATGATTGTCGTTGACATTCGGCGGTAAGGATGGAACACCGGTCATTCCACCAGCTGTAGTGATCATCAAATTGGCCGCCGTAGTGTTTTGCATAGCTTTCGAATTGCCACTGGATATTTCTCCTTGAATCTCCCAGTCCAGTGGTTCGAACTCATTAATGTCTCGACGAGCCATGCATTGTTTTAAAAGATTACGGAGCATAGTGTAGTCCGGTTCATCGTGGTAGGTCAATTTCTGAATGTGATCTAAAATTGCACGAAATTCCGACGGCAAATATTTCAACATCTGCGAGTGATCGAAACTTTGCTTAATTTGACCCACTTGCTCCTTATCTTTAAGCTTACGCCAGGGTAGTTGACCAGAGATAAACTCCACCACCATGTAGAACATGGACCAAAGGTCGTCATGACGCCCCATCTCCTTATTCAGATGAGCATTGACCGAGGCATAACGAACTGTGCCTCGAAATCCCGCAATAGGACGAGGCGTCCGTACGTTGCCATCCGAGTTGGTGTATTGTCGAGCAAGACCAAAATCTAGCATGAACACCTTCCGCAAATTGGCTTGTGTCCGGCCCATCGCAAAGTTTGACGGCTTGATGTCACGATGCAGGAAACCTACACTGTGAATCGCATTAATGGCTTCCAGAATTTGACGCGTCAGTCGGATTGTGGTGGACATCGAAAATGCCGCACGAGGCATACTGCGGCGCAGTTCAGCAAGATTTTTGCCCTGTAACGACATGACGATGTAATTGAAGCGGTCATTCCTTCCACAGCCCAGAAATTTGCAAACATGGTCCTTTCCGTGCATCTTCTTCATAACTGCCACCTCCATTTTGAGAACTTGTTTCGGCTGGCGGGAAGACTCCAACTTGAGAGCTACCAAATCTTGCGTTATTACATCGTTTGCCTCGTAAATCTCGCCAAATCCACCACCACCAACTTTGCGGACAATTTTCCATCTTTCTTTGACTAACGCGCCGGGCTGCAATAAGTCAACGTTCTCTGACGCTTGCGAAGTCATCCCACATCCTTACCTTTCATATGGCACTGGAACAGAGAAGGAAAAACACAAATATTTTTAGTGAACAAAAGATCAACAACTTCAATGCAAATAGATGTATTTGAAATAATATAGAAACAAAAAAAATTGTTATAAGAAAAAAATGATTTGGCAAAAACAATAAATTAGAAACATAGTAAAGGTTCATCTTCTATTCTATTCTATTCCATTCCTCAACCCCATCACAAAACAAATAGAACTAAAAAAAGAAGAAGAACAAATTATGAAAGCGACTGTCAAATATAAGATGTTATAATAATATCAGAATGGTTTAAAAGAAAAAACGTTAATGACTAAACTCCAGAAAAGTCAAACATTACATGAATTAATTTGAAACACCGTAAAAACAGACAATGACATGGGGAAAAAAGCACACCAGTAAATGAATATTATTACTTATAATTAATTTCAAATAATTAATCTTTTATGATATGTGGCCCTTTCTAGCGATTAGGATTTATTAATTTGAAGAACTTGTAATATTATTTTAAAATCTAGTCTGATGTAGCATAATGTAATGAATAAATACTATATTTATCAATAGCGGGTCATAAAATCACACACAATTTGATTGCCACATAAACAGTTTCAAACGTTTGTATTATAGTTTTTAATTTCACAATACAAATTTCAACTTTATTTTCATTGGAAAGTTATCCATCTGAAAAACATATATACAGAACGCCATGTAAAACCTACGTCAGTGGAATATTTAGATTAATATACAGGGTGTCCCAAAAGTAGCTACACATAGGCATTTTTAAAAATATGTTACTTCTAAGCAAAATAGTAG
>JAUZND010002030.1:0-13106 GCA_034780555.1 Coelogynopora nodosa
TAAAATCACTCATTGTAAACACTATAAAATCACTCATTGTAAACACTATAAAATCACTCATAGTAAACACTATAAAACACTCATAGTAAACACTATAAAACACTTATAGTAAACACTATAAAATCACTCATTGTAAACACTATAAAATCACTCATTGTAAACACTATAAAATCACTCATAGTAAACACTATAAAATCACTCATAGTAAACACTATAAAACACTCATAGTAAACACTATAAAACACTCATATTAAACACTCTAAAAACACTCATAGTAAACACTAAAAAACACTCTTAGTAAACACTACAAAACACATGTATTAAAATAAAAACAATTAAGTAGATTCAAATTTAAAATTGGCTGTTGATATATTTAAACATACATAATCATTTATGTAAATTTCTTTTTATGTATATTTATGTATATAACAATTCAATAATATTCATAGAGGAAGATTTAAATAAATTGATATACCGCTTTTCGTGTAACAGTCACTGTGACTAACTGAATGTATTATAAATCCAACAATTTTATAAAATGAAACAATATGAATACAATCGTAAATAACACATTAATACTTAATATAGCTACTAACAGTTCTCTATAGAGATGAATATTTCAAAATGTTTGAAGATAGCGTTTAATAAATTGCGTATTATATAGGTATTGGAATAGTGATATAATTCAATATAGTTTATTTAAAAGTTTACACTTTCGGTTAAACACTTTATTAATTACCTAATTGGTGATTATTTATTAAGATATCATGTTTAAAATTGGTTAAGAACTATATATTTTAATTTTTAATTTTCTAAAAATCTCTTAATACCTTTTTAGTTGAACTGGTAAATTTTTTAACAATAAAATACGATTCTCCCAAATGTAAAAAAGGATTTTAAAATTATATAATAATATTTAATATTATTCAATAATTATACTTTGGATTAAAGCGTGATTCTAGCGTAGTATTTTACACTTCCTACATTAGCAAACAAATGAGAATTTAACTATGATTGAAGCAAGATTGAATCGAGATTGAAGCATGAAGGAAAACAAAGCTAAAAAATTACATAAATTAAATATATCTAAATTACTCGCTACGTGTGAACAAAATTGTTTTTTTTTATTCTACTATGAAATCTTTGCTATTTGATAAATGTGTTTGTATATCCAGGCCTATCAATATTGTATATAATATTATAATACTGTATTATTTCTATTGTAACCTTTTTCATTCTTATGAAATAGTAAATAATTATTGTTTAATTTATTATATAATATTGTCATTTCCTTAAAATATACCTATAATGTGTAATTATAGATTCATGAATGAAGTTTAATATTGTTTGTATCAACGTATTCGTTCAGAATTTCTCATGAACTACATAGACACCACCGCAAATTAAGGAAAAGAAAGAAACTAGGTTAAAATAATAATAATAAAATTATTATTGCAAATATTGATTTTACGTACACACGATGTTTCGCTTACAGACTTTGTTGTGTATAATTAATTATAACTTCTACTCTTCATCACACCGTATAAGACAGGAGTGTGGGGCATAATTAGACAAAATGTAACATGTTTTTACGTTACATAGTGTGGTAACTACAATAAAATGAAAAGTTTCGCTAGATTGATAGCTACGCTACAATAAAAGTTGTACTAGATTAAAGACCGCTTTAGAACAAAATGTTACTCTATACGTGCTACTTGAAGTATTTATCTATCTTAATAGTGTGAACATAAATAAAAAACAGTGCAGAAAACTTATTACATTATTTTGATGCACTGGACTCAAATTAAATCCCTCACATATTCACACCTACTGTTTACACAACCTTATTTATTAAAATTAAAATTAAACAAATTAAAATTATCATAAGCATTAAATTACGCGCCATTAATAATTACCGTATTAAAAACTAGTTTATTTTGTATTTATATCAATGTTTATTGACAAATTAATAATCATGTTAATTTTGATGAATAAAAAATCAAAAGATTGTTTAATTATACTTAAAAAATTATACATATATTTACAAATTTCCATGGCTAATAATTGACTTATATACGCACTAAATACTTCTAATTATTTAATAAAAATTATTAAATAAACTTACATAAAAATTTTTACGACTTTCTTAATTTAAAAATCACATGATTTCGTCGCATTAGGCAAAAATATAATAATAATAAATTTGACTAAAAATAAGAATTCACAGAAACTTAAAAAATGCAATGTGACATTTGTTCAGCAATAACTTTTCATATAAAATCATATCTACTTTATTTCAAATCATAAATATCATATTTACTTTATTTGTAAATATTTCATACTCTTGCAAACCTCTTTAAATTTCTTTAGAAAATGTAATGAAGAAATAAATCTATTATCCATAAATAAAAAAATGTATGCAAGAATACATATAAATAGAACGAATAATATGAATAAATATTTGTGAAAAATTTAGTTTATATTTTATAAAATGTTCATGCATTTTTATTATAAAGAGGGGGTAGCAATACTTAAGCAAAAAATAAAATTGAAACATGAATTAATGAATGAATGAATGAAGCATGAATCAAGCATGAATGAGATTCATTTTTTTTCAATTTAATTTTTTTTCTATTTACAAGCAAAATAATAACATTAAAAAAATTAAAACCGTCAAAAAATGTATTATATTTATTTTCATTGAATGAACACTTTGTTTAAATATCTTATAGCGTGTATGAATTTCCCTTTGTTTATATATAAAACTAATAATTCTCAAAATTTTAATTTTTAATTTTTTTTTTTATTTGCCTTAAAGTTTTAAAATAAGAATTTTTATCTATTTGAGGAACTATATTTGTTAATATTATTGGCACATTTGTACTCCAAATAAGCGATTTATTCTTGAATTTATTGTAAGAAAAAGTCGTCGGTATTGAAATGATTAAGAATGGTTACAACACATTTTATATAAAATTGATATAAATTGATAACTTTTATTTGAATACACTGAGCATATTATTCACGATTGATTGCAATCATTAAAGTATTTGCACAGCGGAATAGTTTTCCCAATTTATTTTATCTGTTTGTTGCGATGAAACTAGAAATTCCCAAATCCCACCGTATTGATCACATAAAGGTAATAAAACGGCTTTTCGTGATGAGTTCCACACTAGTGAATTTATATTTTGATATATATATACTTCTTGTATATAGGCCACTTGAGAACAGATAATAATTTATTAGAAAAAAATAAAGATGCATATATTTAATATTATATTAAAAACGAATTGTAATCTTTGAGATAATACTTTTACAGTTTGTAGAAGTTAAATTATGAAATATTATGAAACAATAATGTCAATATCCAAAACAGTATAAATTGCTCTCTTATTTAAAACATTATTATTTTGGTAAGCTTGTAATAAATTATTAATGATTGAAAAAATATATATATATTTCAGATTACAAATTTCAGATTTTTGCTTATATTTAATATATGTAATAATATGCTATTTATTGAAACATAATTTTATGATAACATTTTCAAAACGCCGACTCCCGATTCATTAATATATTATTTAGGAAAAACTAAACAGTTGAATAGTCTAACAGATCCTTAGTTTTGCTTTTACTTCTGGGATTCAGTGGACTGTTCCTTAATTGAAATGGTTTGACATGGGATCTTGCCACCTCAGGCTGTTTATAAGGTATTAGTTATATTAAGATTTTTGATTACTTAATTTTATAATAATAGGGGGAATAAATAGGAAAGAATAGGGGGCTGAGAGGGCCGCAACCCCTCTAATATTTGTAAAAGGGGGCTGAAATATTCGTTTTCAAAGTGGGTCTTTTAGTTTTAGCACTAAACACGCCCCACTAAAGGGTGTGTGACTAGGAGACACTTTTTACTAAGTATGCATAATTATTTATTCAATTAGCAAAACTTAAAAAATTGTATACTATTATTCTTGGGACCCCTCAAAAGAAAAACGAGCCCCTAATACCCCCCTCAAAAAAATTTATGGGTGCGCTTCTGCCTGAGTGGTTAGAACATAGCTGTGCATTCCTTTAGGACTAACCTCTCCACGCCTAATGTTCAAAACGTTTGAGACAGCGTGCCTGTTAATATTTGTTGTTTAATGGTATCTGATCAAGTTTTTCTCATATATTTTTGAAGTTAATATAGTGATTAGTTTTTTAATCAAATAAATTCATTTTAGCTAAATAGTTTTTTGTTATTCGACAATTAATTCATTCCTGTTACGGACCTAGTGAAATATAAATAATACAGAAATAATTTAATCAGTGTGGGTGTGGTTTACTTATACATCATAGGAGATGTATAAGAGTCATGTATAAGAGTCATGATAGGATATTGTTGTATAACAAAGCAAGACTACTAAACAGGTTTGGCGCAAACAAACCTAGACACTGTATCCGTATTGGTGAGTACTAATCACCTTAGTATATAGAGCGATAAAGTAACGCACATAAAACAACAGCACGCTTGCTTATGCATTCTTGACTTCTCACTTTACTACTATTATACAATAGATATGTATAAGAGTCATTTTAATGATGGAATAGTGACACGAATTATATATTTTCCACCCATGGGAATATTGCTTTATTTAAAAAAAATGATTTGTTGTAAATTTTTGCTAATAGATATGGCTTCCGTTTTTAAAAGAACATAAAAGTGTTCAAAAATAGTAATACATTGTTTTAATGTTTCAATTAAGACAGTATACAAATATAGCTGAAATATTATATAATTTTATCTCATTACATTAAATATTTTTGCATTTGTTTTATTGTGATTCGCTATTAATTGTTGCTTACCGCATTCACTTCTACATTATCGTAGTAGGAAATCCATTAATACGAAATCTACTTTTTAGTGACTATTTCCGTCAGTTGAGAGTTCTGAATTTGACTGTGTAAGCTATTATTGCGAACACCGATTTGATATGTATACAGTTTTTTTTAGTATCATCTGATCTTTTAATGTTTTGATACTTAATACATCTAATAATGAAAAATTGCTGAAATTGAATTAATATGAGACTTGGATTTTTACAAACAATTCAGTTAGAAAATATTTAAATAAAATTTACCTAATTATAATAAGTTGTTTTAAGACAAATAACAAATAAAGTGTTAATTTACATTTTATTAAATTAGGCATCGTAAATAATTTAATTCCCAAAAACCGATAAATCCAATTTTTTTTAAATATATTTATATATTCAGTAGATAAATAATATAAATATGAAAATAATAATGTAAAATATTTGGAGTAAAAATTAAATAATGTTCACAATTTTAGATTAAAAAAATATTTATAGTGATAATATATATTTGCTTTGCATTTTTATCAGAACAGAAATGTTGTATAATTAATATATCGATATAATGAAATAGTTGTTTTTGCAAAAACTCTACTTTGCTGTTTAACATTTTTTATTTATTAAAAGTAACATTTCTTCACAAATATCGAAAATAAAATTTTAGTCTTGGTTCTGCTGAATAATAGTAAATTAGTTAATCAGTTCTTATTAGTGTCTTGAAAAATGTTAAAGAAAATATAAACAGCGCCCTCAGGCAATACAAAAGTTTGTGAATGCAAAATATAGCAAAACAAGGAACATATTATTAAGATACAATTTAATTTTAATATGTTCATAAGATTTAATACTTTATAAATTTTTATTAAACAAACTTTAAAATAATACATTAATCATTTATAATTTTAAAAAATTACACGAACTATACATTCTACAATATAATAGATTCTGGTAGGGGCCTTTACGCATGCATTTTTCAGTGACAGTGTCGCTGTTACTGTTATATTTGATAATACATGCTGCATTGTTTATGTATTACACCTATATATGTATCCGGGGTAAAAGATTAAACGCTGTGTGCTATCTACACTAGTATAGTAACATTTTAATTAGATGTTATAAAACTTCCTAATTTAGTATTTTGTAAAATAAAATATACGCTAAACAGTATCCGTAGAAATATTAAAGTCATTAAAATTAGAAAATATTTGACCATGTAAATAATTAGTGACCACAAACTAGGGAGGCGACAAAATTGACCTAAACATTAAGGCAGGTGCCATACTTGACAAGGTATGTTACGGATAATGTAACAACGAAATGTAACTATTTAATGTTTAACTATTAAGTATCAGGGCGGAAGGAATAACCGCTAAATGTATATATTCCATACTAGCCAAATTGAAATTGCATATCATCTATCATCTAATGTAAATAACTGTAGTAAGCATATTTATAACATAACATAATATGACACATGGATTAATAAAAAACGTTTTTTATTGTGCCATCTTCACAACTTCATAAGGGAATGTAGATCATGGATTTTACCACATTTTCAGATATAATATATCATTTTTGTGTAACCTTATCATAAAAAATGCTTCTTATTCGTTCTATTTTAAAAATAAACCAATTACCGATATAAACGCCTGTACATTATATACTGTAGTACAATGAAATTAGGTGTTTAGATAAAAATGAACAATAACATATAAATATAAATGACATTCATTTACTTAAAATTGAGCATTTTAATGTATGATATCCTTGTTTTTCTAAATTCAAACAGTATTGTTAAACATTGTTTTCAAATCTTTGACAGTGTTAAGAACTAATTAAGGTTCCATTAACACCCAATAACTAATAAAATTGAACTCTGTTAGAATCTGCACATAGGATGCAATAAATTATTTGAATCCCTATTTGTTGAATAAAGCTTGCACTATATTGTATAACCGCATGTACTATAAATACTGAAATTAGAGTGAAATCAAGTTCAAGCAATAAAACAAAAATTAAGTCATCTTCTTTTATTTCATATTTTATTTCACATGAATTCTATATGCGACGACTATGATTAATAATTCTTTTTATCTTTTTAAATTACATTTACAGTCTGCAGTAAAACATGACATAAACCCAACCTAATTTAGTATTATACAAAAGTCCTTATTGATTTGAACTTTCGCGTAAATTTAATGGTCACCTTGATAATGCATCGCCATTTAAGAAAACTATGCGATCTTTGTTAGCCAAGAGGAAGAAAAATTCTTTTATCCTTTCATTCTCAAATCTTTTAAGCTTGAAAATTCAAATTGTGTTTCAGTTTTGTATTCTAAAGACAAAAGTGAATTTTTTCAATCTTAAATAAAACTCGTTCGCTCCAGTCAATGTCAGTTCTTCAACAAAAATCTATATGTTAATTATATATAGAATTTACGAAACTGTTTAGAAAGTTGAGTCTAAGATTTATATAATGCTTTTAAGTTAACGTCATTTCTAACAATTACCAATATAATGTCAATGCTGCATTGAAAAAGATAAATACATGTTAATTGTTTTGGTTTGAGTCTATATATTTAATTTGATAAAATGGGAAGAACTTAAGCTTTGTTTGGGTATATTAAACTATTTTAATGCTCAACTTAAGTTTTACCTTATCCCTTTCTTAATGTAACTTCGTGATTAACAATATATCAATATCCTCAAATCTATTTTAAAAAGGCACATTTATTTTGATTATTCGTATTTTAAAAAGATTTAAATCGATCTATTTTCAAATTAGGATATGTAAACGCTTTGATAATTTTATCTAAATAAAAACATCTAAATTATGCCGCTATGATGACAACGATATTTATAACCTACTATATTTAAAAAAAGGAATTGTTGAATTTTAATCAAATTTTATGTATATGAAAAAAACTTATCATGCAAATAATTTTATTAATTTACTTTCATATTATATTTTTGTTTCAAAAGTAATATAACATTATGATGTCATATAATTAAAAAAAAATAAAAGATCTACACATTTTTGGATTTACTTTTGTATACTTGTCAAATTTTTATTTTATATTAATTGATAAAATTACTATTATTATTATATAAATTAATATATACCATATTTTATTGACATCAAATAAAATAAACCTAAATATCAACAACAAAAATTGCAATCGATAACATCATTGTTATCTGAAAGAAAGATACGTGATTTGGATGATTAAAGTTGACAAAAATATAGCTTGCCGTTTTTAAATATATATTAATCTAAAATACCTAAATAAACTTAAATATTGTAATAATAAAACCATATATTCAATAGTAAAAAAATTATAATTTTTTAAAACTTATTAAGATTATTTATTAATGATGCCATCAGGGTTGTAATCCCTAATATTAATTAATTTTTATTATTACAATGCGTAAAACGTATTTAAATTTCATGTCTGCTAGTTTTGAATACTTAACAAAATGTTTCAATTACCTAAAAAAGTAAAGTTGTGTATTATTTTTATTAAAACTTGGCGTCTATAAAATTATGTTCATCGTATACTACACTTCATCGTTAAATAGAAATCAAAACGTAATAAAAATGTTAGCAATACCTAAACGTAATATAATTAATATGATAACATATTCTACAACATGAATTAAAATAATTAAACATCCATACAGTACGTAACTGAACTTTATAAAAATGTCTGTGTTGATTTTTGTTGTGTTGACTTGTGTTGAAAATTTGCACATTTCGATAAAAACATTATTAACAATGGTAAATCATAAATTAAAGAAGGAGTGCGTTTATTTAAATTTAAATTTATAAATGTAATTATATTTATATTTATCATTACCTATATTATAATACTTATAATCTCAAAAAAGTCAATAAAGACAATAATACGATTCAAATGAAGCTAATATTCTAAGATAGTATACATGTTTTCACAACAATTTTTCAAAACGTTTGGTTTTTAGTATTTGATAGATTTGTAGTTATTAAAAATGAATTTGAATAAATAACTCTCCTGAATCGTCTTATTGCTTGCCATTTTTGTTAAGGTTGAAGAATGCGGTTTTTATCAATACACTTAAATAATTTTTTACATTTTAATTTTTAAATTTGATTTTGACTATATTTAGTGATACCCATAAAATATAGTAATTTTTATGTTTAAAACACTTTAAAATGACAGGAAGAGATATAGTAATGATAATTAAGTGAGATACGGCACAAAATCGGTAGTTTTTCTGAATTGTAATAGTACATATTATACATTAATGGTGTAAATATTTTATGACATCCTAGAATTTACCTTTAATTAAAACAATTTTATTGTAAAATTAAAATTTTTCAAAAATGAACACTCATTTCATTTGCCTAATTAAATTATTATGTAAGTTGACTAATGTTATAAAGGTCTAAATGTTTGTGAATGTTATAATACAAGAATGTATTAGCCTTTAATTAAATTGAAACAAAATACATTTATTTACATTTATGTATTTATTGCATTTTTTATTTGAGCATTTTAATTATCTAAAATAAGAAATTCCGAAAATAATTATCCTTTAAAACCTTATTTAAAAAAATTAAATTACAATTGTATCAAAATTAACTATTTTATAATTACTATGACAACAGCATGCTTGCAAAGCATTCATCTTTAATGAATCTAAAACTTTTAACAAGATCTAAAAGAAACAAAATTAAATTAAATCTAGTTTATTTTTTCAGAATGTACAGAAACTTTTTGAAAGTAACTGTACTATATTTTTTACTGATACATTATTTAAAATATATATTTATTTTAATATTATAATTATATATATTATAATTATAATATAAATATTATAACAATAACACAGTTTAAAATGTTTTGTTAGAACACACATTTTCTACACATTCTCTAAATTATTTAATTTAAATCTAAAATCTACATTTAAGAATTATTTCGGTTAAATAAATACATTTAAATAAATATATGTTTGTCTGATGAATAAGGTGATCCGTTTAAAAAAAAGTTTTTAGCAGATTACATAATTATATTTCTGAGATTTACATTGTTTTGAAAAGTTTTCGTCGTTGTATTTAATGAATTTTTTAAACTCTTCGTGGAGTAGGGGAGTGGGGGATAGTAGACCCTCTGGTATATTTATCAAAATTATACAAAACATATATTAAATTTATATTTAGCAAACAATATTTTCTCGCGGCTTATTTAGTGGGTAATAAAATTGTTGATATGGGCCTTTTGCATTATTATTTAATGATATATTGTTGAATGTGTTCAGATCATATTATAAGGAACACTTTTTAAACAAAAATATTCCCGGAATAAAATCCTGAAAGTTTGAGTTATTATGTAAAATTTATTTGTATCTAATAAATTTATATAACATATAATTGTAATATTATAATATAATATATATTATAACATGTAATAAGAATTAAACAAAAATATTACAGACACAATATTTTTTGTTTACATATATGAGGTAACAATTTCAGCTTGATCTAAAATTAAATATAAAAAATAACTTACAAAGTTATATATATTTTTGTAAAATAATTTCAACTACCCTATGGTATAACATAGAAATTGGCATTTTTTAATAACATGTCATATATTGAAACTCCTTCCGTTGATATTATTTTTTACCTCATTAATACTTAAAAATCAAGAACAGGTTTTACATCGTAGTCTGTTAAAGAAAACTTAAAATATAAAATGATGGAACATGTGCAACCAAAAATTGTGTATATGCAATTATATGTAATCAATGTAAGGCCATAAATATTGGACAAACAAGAAGACCCATTTCTGAATGATTATCAGGACATAAATCTGATATAATATTAGAAAGAATGGAAAATTAAAATTTATTGAAACAGTTGAACATTTTAACCTAACAGATAATTCTGAAAATGACATACAGATTACTATACTTGATCATAATGAAAATATTGAAGACCAAATTAACAAGGGTGATTTTTTATTTCAGTTTTAAAGACGTTACATCCAACGGGTAGAAATAAACGATGTAGTGAATTGGCAAAACATTTTTATAATGCATTATAATTCTTGATTATGCTATGTTATTGACTGTAGTATATATTTGTTTGTCTCCATAATTAATGATTTTTTGTAAACAACGTTCATTAATTATAATCCCTATGTTAAATTGAATTTTCAAATTTAAATATTTTATAATGTTTTAAATTTCTCCATGCATAAAAATAGTTGTTAAATAATTTTAGATTGAAAAAATCGAAAAATCGAAAGCGCTACAAATAAAATATAATTTATTCCACATAAGGCGATTATGTTTTAATTATATGTTTGTATATTTCATTCGCTGAGAGTATCAATAATCTATATGTATATGTATATAACAACCTTTTACTTCTTAATTCCTTCACGCTAAAACAAAACATTAAAAATATAACTAAATGCCAGAATTCTACAAAGTGGATAAATACAAAAATGATATCTAGATGTTTTTAGAAAAAACAAAACAATAGAGACAGAATTGTTAAATATATATTATGAATATACAGTCAAACTTAAAATATTTATTTAGCATTTTAGACTTTAGACTTTAGCTTATGTTCCATTAGGCAAACATAATGTAAAAGACAGCCAACACTGAATCTAATAGACAAAGTCAAAACTTTGGCCAGACCAGTTTTTACCTAATAACATGTGTAGTAATCAAAATTTGTCATTAAAAAAGGGAAGAGTTGACTAATCAATGTTAAGAAAATTGGGACCCTCATCAAAAGTGTATCAGTTTGTGTAGGCATACCGTTATTAACACAATACTTTAGTGCCTAATAAATTATTTAGTAAATAACATGTGAGTGGTAGGTAGTGGAGTTAAAATTATTCAATTACATTTGCATCTAGTCATAACATTAGCATCTAATCATAACATTAGCATCTAGTCATACCATTAACATCTAGTCATACCATAGCATCTAGTCATAACATTAGCATCTAGTCATAACATTAGCATCTAGTCATAACATTAGCATCTAGTCATAACATTAGCATCTAATCATAACATTTGCATCTAGTCATAACATTAGCATCTAGTCATACCATTAGCATCTAGTCATACCATTAGCATCTAGTCCTAACATTTGCATCTAGTCATAACATTAGCATCTAGCCATCACACTTGCATCTAGTCATTACATTTGCATATAGCCATCACACTTGCATCTAGTCATTACATTTGCATCTAGTTATTACATTTGCATCTAGCCATTCAATTTGCATATAGTCATAACATTTGCATTTAGTCATAACATTAGCATCTAGCCATCACACTTGCATCTAGTCATTACATTTGCATCTAGTCATTACATTTGCATCTAGTAATTACATTAGCATCTAGTCATTACATTTGCATCTAGTTATTACATTTGCATCTAGCCATTCAATTTGCATATAGTCATTACATTTGCATTTAGTCATAACATTAGCATCTAGTCATTACACTTGCATCTAGTCATTACATTTGCATCTAGTCATTACATTTGCATCTAGTAATTACATTAGCATCTAGTTATTACATTTGCATCTGGCCATTACATTTGCATTTAGTCAATAAATTTGCATGTAGTCATTATATTTGCATCTAGTCATTATATTTGCATCTAGTCATAACATTTCCATCTAGTCATAACATTTACATCTAGTCATAACATTTACATCTAGTCATAACATTTACATCTAGTCATAACATTAGCATCTAGTCATTACATTTGCATCAGCCAAGATGATGTTAACCCTAATTTCAAAAAGCTCCAGTTATCCATAATATGTTAAAATCAGTAAATTTAATTTCCATATATTCCAAATTGAAATAATATTTAAAAAGTATTTTATTATTCAGATACCATCATTATTCAGTATTTAGATTATTGATGATTATGATAATATATTTTTAAGGTTCTTATTGACCCGTAGTTTCAATGGTTTCATATCACAATTCAACATATGTTTAAGCAATGTTATTTTATAATAGAATAAAAGCGGTCCGTATTAGCTAGTAATTATCTTTAAAAACCTTTGAACGTTATTTAGATATTTTAGATAGATATTTAGATTTGGTTGCCAAAAAGTTTAAAAGTTGAAAGTTGAAACCAGAAAGTTGCCAGAAAGTAGTATAGGAAGAGTGGATTCGACCACACTTATAAATAGATTCATGAGTCATGGCTAAAAATAGACCATACCC
>JAUZND010002031.1:0-13106 GCA_034780555.1 Coelogynopora nodosa
TTTATGGAAGCAAAAAGTAAGAAGCAAGAAGTATTTACTCTAAAGTAAAAGCAAGTTTTTATTCATATGAAAAAAAGAAAGTTCTTCAGAAGATGATCTTGCTTAGTGTAAATACTTCTTGCTTCTTACTCTTTTTTATTCATCCCGCCCACTGAGTCCCCCAAAAGATTACTTTCGTTACTTATAAATTAAATATTAACTAAATTTAACAAAAAAATGTATAGATCACTTTTTATTTTTAGTGTTTTTTAATAGACTTGCGGGTCAGTTGCTATGTAACTTGCTATACAATTTAAAAAACACCCCCCATACCCACGGAGGTTAAGTAATTTATTTTATTATATATATTTTTTTAATTATTATTATTAAGGTTTTTTAATATTATTTTATATATATTTTTATTATATTACTTGTTATAAATTAAGCTGGTTTTACGTTAAGGGCAAAAAATAACTTAACGTAATCCCCTATTTTTAACTTAACTTCAGCATTTTCAACTGTGAGAGAAATGATTCATACTCACGCATGTCAGACAGCACAACACAAGCTAAAGACATTATGAGAGAAATAAACCTTTTACGAATCCTACCAATGTTGAATCTGCTTATCAAAAATCAATAGATAGCGGAATCCATTCATGAAAGACATAGATTAACGACAAATATATAGTCTACTATGATTGGCTAATTCTGTCTCAACAAAATATCAAAGTACTCATTGGTTTGTGTCGAAGATCCCTATTAAATATTGCTATTGCTGGTTATCCGTTGCAAACGTTTCATTTACAGGCACGTCACACAAAAGGGAGATCTTTAGTTTTCTTTGTTTTCGGTGAGTTCATTATGTATTTTTAACTAATTATTTAATAAAATATACGATAAATAGGCTTACCATATTCAGTTATGTGGAGGGTGTATCCACACACATTAATACAACCATAATAATTTACCTAATTAAATACGTATGTATTGTAAAAGGTTTAGTATCGATTTAATAACTTGTCTAGAATCTCCGTTTGCTAAATTTCACATAATTCGTCAATATCGATCATGTTATTGCATGCTTCGTGTTCTGTGTGGTTGTTGTTAGCAAGCCAACCAACGTTTCTTGTCTGTTTTCTGTCGGTTGAAATCATTGGGTATGTAAACGGATTTCAATATGGTTATAACTGAATAGAATTAAACCGTCATTATCGTTTTGAATATATATATATTTAATTTTCTATAGGGCCCTACCATAATAATTTTTAAAAGTATGTCTTAGTATTACGTATAAAAGTAAAGTTTAATTTGAATATTTAAGATTTGATTATTAAAAAAGCCTTTGATATGATATTTTACCAGTAGGGTAGTGTGATCAAAATTTAATTATAGATGCTTATGTATAAAATTGGATTAAAATCAGTACCTTTTTTCCCATTTAGCTGCATTTATGATGCTGATTTATCACTTTCGTTTTCAATTGAACATTTTGATAGATTATATATTATATTATAAAGATTATATATAATTTTTGATTGATTATATAACACATTATAATTTCGAGCTAGCAGTAAACTAGTAACACAATAGAATTCATCCAAATTTTTTAATCTTTTCTCGGGGTTGCCACCAAATTTAAATACTTTGCATACAAATTAAATGTATGTATAAGTAGTCGTAATTTGTTGACTTATTGATCTTTATTCAACAATATATTGTGGCATTTGATACATGCGAATATAATATGTGTTATTTTAAGTAATATATGGTATAATGTTACATACTCCCTAACATTTTGTATTGATAAGCTATACATTAAATTTTAATATACTCCTACAGATTTAATAGCTAAATCCGTCATTAATTCCTCGAATAGACATTTTTGGGTAATGTGCACGGTTTTCTTTCTTTTATATATTTTTTTCAAGTAGACGCAATGCGAGATTTGTAGGATAGTTTGAAGATCAAGTATATTTTACTTCGAATAAATATTGGTTGAATTTACACAGTGTGGTAGATGAAAAAGAATAATATATTCGTACTCAAAATATAAATTTACATACTTTTAGCCTCCACAACTTCATGCAGACAGAATACGCTTAGTAAATAGTAATATATAGTAAATTAATAATAGACACCAAAAAATAGTATGGAGTATTGTTTTATTCATTTTTGCATATAAAATATAGTAGGTTAAACACCTATTTCTAAATGTAAGAATGTGGCAAAGAACGAGAAAAAACCATGCTTAACACGAAAAAAAACATATAACTCATTTTTCGCTGAATAAGTACTTTTATAAACCCACAGTTATAGGGCTAAACAGTGTTGTATGTTAATCGGGAGAACAATGTATTCCCACTTTGATAGAGTTGCAAGCGTTCAGGAAATACTCCCCTCTATTGTGAAATGTTAAATATAAAAATAGATGACAAGCGAGAAATACTTTCACAAATATGTAGATATACAGGCTAAAATAGAATATAAATATACAGGTAATATTAGTATATTACATAGTTAGTCAAATATAGATAGCCTAATATAATGTAAGAGAATAATTTGTGAATGAAACTAAAATAAATTGATTGACAATGAATAACATTTTATCATCTTACTAAAATATCTTCAGAATGCAGGTTTACTTACGCTTGCTAAATATTGCCTAATAGAAATGTTTTCCCCTAATTAATCGATCTCTGTTTAGCAGATAGTCTATTTTGACAATTTAAATGTTTCTTCTTTGATTTCCATCAGTTTTAATTTTTAGTTTAATTACTGTTAAATGTCATCAAGATTTGATAAGCATGCTGGTATAACATCATTTATTTTATAACCCCGTATAGGATAAAATGGGACCATAACAATATAGGACTACACTCTTCTGTTGTAATATTTCCACTCTTTTATCAGATAGATATTTGATTAAATGCAATTTTCTTTTAGACTATTTTTTACGATATCTAAAAATGATTTTTGTAGTAACGTTGTATTAATTTTTTATCCCTTTTAACACTGTATCATACTTACTAAACTATACCTATGCTATATATAATTAGTATTACTATTATATATTCATTTGTTGAAACGTATGAATACATAACTGCCTCCTTTATTTTTTTGGTTAATGAATTTTGGCATAAAGTGTGACTTACAATGCAGAAAATACGGTACTGAAAGAAACAGCTTAAAGAGATCTTATTTAATGTATAAAAGTTAGTATAATATATTCATTTTATTTAACAAAAAGTATTCTAAGGTTATGAAAGTAATGAGAGAGAAAATATTGAAAAAATGACTGTTGTAGCATTTAAATATAAAAAATATATAGGGTCCTGTCTGAAGCTATTGCTATACTTAATTGAAGAATTTTTAATTTTTTTTCAGTTACTACTGTTTGTTGATCGATAATTAACTATGATCATGTCCGGATCGGCGGTGGATATTTTTCATCCAAAATTTGTGCAAATGTTGAGTTGTCCTCAGTGTTCCTATGTCACTAAGGTCCTGGGTTCATT
The DNA here is from genome assembly GCA_034780555.1 of Coelogynopora nodosa. Classification (NCBI taxonomy): domain Eukaryota; kingdom Metazoa; phylum Platyhelminthes; order Proseriata; family Coelogynoporidae; genus Coelogynopora; species Coelogynopora nodosa. The sequence continues at coordinate 3,497 of JAUZND010002031.1, forward strand.
TCTCACCCATGTTTGCCTCATTCATTCCTCAGATGCCTCTGATCTCAAAGTTAACTTGATTCAGTGTTCCCTATGTGACCAGATCTGCACCACTGAATCATTTCTTAGTGAGCACTACGATATTGATCATTCAACAAAACTAGAGGTAAATGTTTGTTTCAGTGTAATTATATTGTAATTTCATAATTTATTTTTTAATGAACTTTGAATGTGATTATTAATATATCCAATCCATTAAAATAGGTCATTTATTTATTTTTCACATTCACAATTATCTTCATCGTATCAAATGGCTAATTATCTAAACAAGACTGTGTTTTATTTTGTGTGACTGCCTTTCATTCTTATTACAATTGTTAAATTAAATGAATTGTTGTATTTAACACAATTATTAAATTATAATACTATAAATTACTGAATTAATATTTTATGATATTTTTGTCTTAGATTTAATTGATAATATTTGCATTATTAGATTTGGATAAAATTAAGTGTAAAAATTCGGTATTAATATGTTCGTACCGCAATTACTATTATTGTCAACGAAGTATATGTTGTGATTGAGTTTATATATATAGTGAGCAACCTGGAAACAATGGCTATACGTATGTTTTCACAAAATTGCGTTTCCCATATTTTTTTAATGATTGCGTAATTATACTGCGGGAAGTGCAATGTTGCGTTTGATTTATCACATAAATATTTCCCTATAATGAAGTAACGAAAAAGTTAACTTTCAAGCCTAACATTATATACCTACCTTCATAATCGTGGACATGTTTGCAAGCTCGGGTGTTTTTTATCAACACATTTTTTCTTCTTAACCCTTCGTACGTGGAGGGGGTATGATAATTTTTTATAAATAAATAATTTTTTTGAGTGAACTATATAATGTATGATCCTGATTTTTTTACTCAGTGGCCAACATACTTTTATCTAATTAAAAAATATAATTTCGAATATTTTTACATACTAAAAAATTGTGTTATAATTGAACTATTTTATCCCCCACCCCATACTTTCCGATGATATTAGGAACTAAAACTTGCAACATTAATAGACAAAAGAAGTTTATCGTAAATTATATAGATATAACTTGAATAATTAAATTATTTATTAAAATAAACAGCAATTTTAAATAATTATCATAGCATTTATACTACTTATAGCTTATTTATATAAGTAGTATAATTAAAAATACACTGCACAAATATAGATCTGGTGATCTGGAATCAGATTAAAAAAGAATCAAGTCAATTGGTTGCATTGATCAAAAGTTATAGCATATATAGGTCACTATATAGCATTTATATATCGCAGTGTTCCTATACTGGCGTCCGAATTCTGGCAAAATGTCCGAACATAAAAAAGTGTGTCCGAATTTGATGGTTCTAAATGCCCGAAAATATTATGTTTTATTTTTTTAATTTTTAAAAATAAATGTTATGTTTATTGCCATATACAACTATGCAATAACTTGAAAATACAAAATTGTCTCCCTAGGTTCACAACATCATGGCAAATATGAAAAAAATGGTGATTATTCTAGCTGAAGCCATGCCAATTGTGATCCCTGCTGAATCAATTTCAGAGCTAGAAGTGGAAGTACGTGTGCATCAATTCACGGATGCATGTGTAAGCTCCTGTTGTGGAATTTTGGAAACAAATAGCAGATACAGAAAAATTCAATAACCTTGTCAGCTCATCCAAGCTGTTATGGTTCTGCCACATGGTAATGCAGATGTGGAACATGTTATTAGTCAACTGTCTGACATTGTTGGGAAGTAAAGGTCAAGGTTAGATTCTTCAACAATAAAGGCATTGGTTGTTGGTTCACCACACAAAGTCTTGTATGGTGAACAAACAATGGACACCAGTGCAACCCTACCCATCACAACATTTTTGATACAGCTAGCTGCCTCAGCTCGTGTCTCATCTGCACAGAGGATAGTAATTATGAAGAAGTCGGAGGAGAAGGAACGCTTGATGATGATCGAGAAAGAAATGTGTCTGCAAGTGACGATGGAAAATAAAAATTTGAAACGTATATTGGAGCTTGATGAATGTGAGAAGGTCGCTTAGGCAGAGATTGCTTTGAAGTTACAGCAGAAGAGGAAAACCCATAAGCTTATGGAAGAATTGCAGGCCGCCGCTATCTTGGAAGAGATGGTTCAACTTAAAATAAGGAAAGGAAATGAGAAAGTCGTGGACAAAGTAATAAAGCAATATGCTTCTAATGTGGTATTTGGAGAGGGATCCTCAAAATAATTATAATATTCCATTTTATACCAACTTTATATTCTTTATTTAATTCGTTGGCATTCTCTCCAAATTATGAACTTCCATTTTATACCAACTTTATATTCTTTATTTAATTCGTTGGCATTCTCTCCAAATTATGAACTTCTATTTTATAACAAATTTATATATTTTTATGTAATTCGAACGCATTCTCTACATATGTACATAATTCAAAGTTTTGTTTTGTCGACTTATATATATTATAAACTAGTAAACTTCATTAACTCTTTTTCTTATGTATTTTGCTTGTATTTAAAACATATAATAATATACTAAATTCGTCATTCTATATGTATGTATTATGCTTTTTTAGTGTCAGTAAAATATAGTATAGGGTTATTTAATTGCCCTAATAAGTGTTAAGATGGTTAGTTTAACATTTTTTCAAAATGCCCGAATTTTTTTGCAATGCCCGAATTATGGCATTTTGGCCAGTAGGAACACTAAGGTATATGGTTATTTTCATATAGTTTTCCTAACTGGAGTTTTTAACGCAATCAAGTCATAAAAAGGATAATAATCGATTAATTTTTATGAAAATAAAAATAGCTCATCAAGTCTTTAGAAGGTATACCAAATTTCAGTTTAATCGGATGATGGAAAGTTTGTTTTTTGGGGGGGGGGGGGGGTATATACTCCCCCCTCCACTTAGCAAACCCTACAAAATATGTCCACGTACACAGGGTTAAGTGGTTTATTATGTTATTTTCTATACATAACAAAATATTAAAAATTAGAATATATATATATAAATTACTGGTTTTTAATTGAAAATGGAATTATGTTTTGTTATACTCAATCCTTTGTTAAATGAACTGCTTTTTGTTAGCTATAGTTAACTCCTCAGTATATATATATATATATATATACGTTTATTTATATTCTACAAATGCGAAACAATAGTTTATTTCAATTATCTTGATTTCAATATCCTTTGATTTTCGTTAAAAATTAATAGAAAGCTACAAAAAACCATGATTATAAAATATGTCCCCCATCCAATGTTAATTTCTATCTGTTTTTAAAGAAAAAATATTATAGTTTAGACTATTTTTTTAAATTCGATTATGCTATACACGGTCAATAATGAAATTTGATTTATACACTGTTTTTCATCGTTTGCATACAGGCTGAAGAAATACGGATATTGTGCACAATCATTGTAAATTCTAAGTGTTCGCCACCATCCGTCGGTACCAATTTATCCTCAAATCAATGTGAAGAATTCAATAATAAAATTACCACTTTTACTTCTATTCAACCACACAATTTACCGGCAATTTGCTCTCCACCCTCCTCCACACAATCGGTCTCTGTTCCAACCATTATAGAACTCTCAGCTACCACCTACAAAGACAGCTTCAAATCAACTGGTATCGTACTGCCCTCGACGCAGGCTCAAGAAAATCAACAACAAATGCCCATCACAAAACCCAAACTTCTGTCCAGTGTTCTTATTGGTGTGAAAGAAGAGCCGATCCATATTGTTGACAGCGACGATGACGATACCTATTCCTCTGCCATGTCCACTGTTCCGCCCAATTTTGAATCAATGTTTCCCTTCGAGAACCGGACAGATGAGTCATTAACGGTTGCAAGTGGTGTTGGATCTACTCCACAGAAAGATGACAGCTATGCTCATAGTCATGAAGTAGTAAGTTTATTGAATTATTCTAAATTCCTGTCTTAGTTTTATATACACAAAAGTATATGTATGAACTATACCACACCTGTTCTTGTGTTTAACAGTTAATTGATTTTGTAAAAACAAAACATTAATATTCTAGGCATAACGGATTTCAGATTTCAACCAGGTATATCAGGTATGTAAATATTTTATTCACATAGAAATGTGAAATAATAGTTTTCTTTAAATGTATATACAATTGGTTCCTTTTCCAAACTAGTCCACGTATCTGGACTATACACATAACTTTTCCCATTTGTATCAAAATAAAGCTTGTATATATTGATAGTGTGTATATTTATGAAAATTATTGCGTACAAATTGGTGTATCCTTCTTCGTGGTTGACTTAAAACAATCGTTTTGACAGTGGTTTTCTGACTGTAAACTACCGCTATACTTTTTAATCATATATCTAAGAAGGAGACGTTAATGATTTTCGTTAGTCAGATGGTGCGATCGTCAAGTGAGACTGTGTCTTCCTGTGGATTTTCGTAAGTTATTGACAAACTTACCTCTTAACTTATTAAATATATATCAATATAAATAATTTATTTTTTAATGTCTTTTCAACTATAACAGTTTACCTTATATGTGTGGGAATCGAAACCAGCCCAAGGTGGGGGGATGGGGTAGCTGGGAAGAGGTGTTAGAAACAAGAGAATAAAAGGGGATACAGATAAAAAAAGCAGGGGAAGTGTATGGAAAAAAGTGGAAATTAAGGGGGTCAAATTAAAATCCCCCCTAAAAATGGATGGTCAGGTTTAGTAGGATTACTTATTTCAGTTAATTATATTAATATATAAACTGCGTTGTTTCCATTGTTGATGTGGTGCAGCTATCTGTAAAAAATCTAAAAGTGACAATGTTTTATTAACTCAGCAAAAAATGAGAGAACCATTGAGTATTTGAATAATTGTTAAGAAAACTTTTTCTGAAAAATGATTCAACATTTTGACATATTAACTGTCTAAAAAGAGCAATTAGTGAATATGTTAATTATAATAATAATGCAATAATGTACAAGTAAATCGTAAATTTGTATTGAATAATATTTCACTACTCTATAATTAAGAATATTTTTAATTTACAGTGAAGTCAACGAAAGTAATACGGTTAAATAAGAAGTCATAACATGGATTTGGTCGGAACTTCATAAGAACATAATGGCCGTTCTATACCTGAGATGCCTGCATTAATTGCTATCAATGTTGGATTGCAAGGTATATAACATTACATAGTATATTGAGATATTTGTACAAAGGTTTTCTATGTTGTGATTAATTAATATGATAACGATATATACGTTATGTGTTTCAAGTGAGTTAACATAAAAATTATAGTTAGTTATATTCAGGGGCCGCGGAGCCAGATTCTTAGTGGGGTGGCTGAATATACATTAATTTTCTGATGTTTTTTACCTTTTTTCCCTATATTTTTCGTAAGCAGTGAGTGATACGACTTACTATTTGCATTGTTTATTTACATATATTTTATTTATACCAAAATAAGCCTTGTGTAATTGAATATATAACATTTGCATATATTATAACTTGCCGAAGTTATGCACTATTTTCATAATTACCAACATTTCTCACTTACATATTTATGAAATACGACTAATTAAGGCGAAATTTCCGAAAAATAGCTTTTAAAAGTAATTGTGGTTGGAAGTGGTTGGAACAGGGGATTAAAAGTGTTTGGGCCAAGGCCCCCTCTGCACCCCGTACTGCATGGGGCATATGTACAATATTAAATAAATAATTACTTAAGACTTAATCCCAAACTCCTGTAGTGTCGTTTTGAAGTATTTACAATATGCTTTATGTGAAAGATGTTAATTATTATTGGTCCTATTACGAATTACCTGTTTTGTTGAAATTTCCTACATATATAATTTTCTCCTATTTTGATATAGTATTTTTTAAATTGATGTGGATTTTGTTTTAATTCCGGATGCTAAATTTACTATGTATATATATGTGTTGAAGTTTCCATTGTCGGTTGTGAAATATAGCTATAAATTTTGTTGTAAGTTAGCTTTTTGGCGTGTTTTCGTTTTATGTATTTGTAAGTTTATTGTAGATTTATAATTGGGGTGTAAATGAATTAGTTAATTCAAAAAAAGTATTTGATAAATATGTAATGTGTATACAAATATATCCTTTCTGTGATATAGGCAATAAATTCAAGATCATTTTATTGGTTTAATGTTTCTATAGGCTACACAAATTACAAAAAATTAAATACAGTATTACAAAGTTAAGTCAATTGTTATAAATTATATTGTTACAAAGAAATGCCACCAAAAAAGTGGATTGTTGTTGATTTTTTTGTTAAGGAATGTTAAGTTTCGCTTTCCAAATTTATTTATATTTTTTATTAATTTGTTCAGATATTTGTTCAGTGTTTCAGTGATTCAGTTACAAATTTAAAATATCAATTTCTTTTTTAAACTATATAGGACCAATTACCGTTAATTATGTTTTCGTAATTTTTAGAGTTCATTTATTAATTTCTATTTGTACGTTTAATAGAACAATTGAATCGATTATAATGTTTTATTTAATTTGGATTCATCATTAATAAATGGTGCACTAATGAATTATAGTTAAACAAATTTTAGTGTAAAATAGAAAAAGCACCTGAATTTCACAATTTCATTTTTAAATAGTTTGTAAGATTTTAATTAACATTTTACAAATATTTGGGGCTTAAATTTTTTCATTTTTAATATTTGAAAATATTTTTGAGGGACCCTTTTTCCATAACCTTATCTGGCATTCTAGTAATACATCCATCCACCTATATATATTTTCAGTTATTCCTGTGCGAATTTAATCTTCCAACATTTTCCAAAGAAACCCTTGTTTGTGTTTGACGTATACCTGTCATCTTTCCGTTATTCTGTTCCGTTGCTGTCTCCAATTCAATTTCATCATAGTCATTTATTTGCCTATTGAAAAATAAAACTGAACATTTTGAAATGGTCTGCTTAGTTGCTGTACAACATAATAATTCCGATAGCATGAATGAAAGCATGAGCTCGAACGAAGACCTACATTATTGTAGTGTTGTAGTATATTTGATCGCCGTTTGAAGACACTGACTGCTGCAGCTGCTCTATAAAAAGCGGCATTATGTTTTGACAATCGTGACATTATTTTTAAAACTTCGCCGGTGGAGGGAAATGTTGATAACACTGTTAATAATTAAGCTTAAAGCATATTATGTAATTAAGTCGAATCTTCATTATCATCTTTTCAATCCATTTTTATTTTAATACACAGCTCACTCAATACGGCGCAAACGCATAGAAAATTAACATATTCTAATATTAAATTAACACTTTCTAATATTTAATTATTTAAAATAGTGAAGGATATTCGAATTTTATTTGAAATAAAATTTTCCTCGTTTTTAAAAATCGTTCAGGAAAAGAGTCGGAATATTTATTTAAAATATATCACTTTAATTGAATCTTGTCGGTTAATAATGATTTAGGTTTCGTCATAAACGAGATACTTTATTGAATGATTTATAGTTCGGCTTGTTTTGACTTTTTTTAATTTATAGTACATAATAGACCGATGTTTACCAAGAAAAAATGTGTCTTATTTTTCATTTATATTTTAGTAAAAAATATGACACTTTTTAAAATTAAATTTATTCAATGATTTACAAAATATTTGGCTCAAATGTTTCAGTTTATCCCCTCCCGCTTTTCCACACTTCCGCCATATTTTCAGTTATTATTCATGAAACGACCTGACTTAGTCAAAAAAAATGTTTTCTATATATGTAAAAAAAATTACAAGACTATCTTTGTACATTTTTATAAATTTCGATATTATTTGAGAAATGGCATTTGGAAAACATTTTAATCATTTCTATGTTTTATTAGTGCATCGGTACGAAGATTGGTGATAAATGTAACAATATATTTTGTTGTGTACAATATCCATATTACATACATTATATTATAAGCTAATAAATATTTTTAATTCTTAAAAATTATTCATTAATGTGCTCTCTGTCATGTATATTTTGACTTTTTTTTCTTAATAACATGTACATATTGTTAGACGGTTTACTGGTGACTTTTGCTTTTGTTACTTTCGGAAGTGAATATATACATTTTTATATTTAAAAATATCGTTTTTCTAATTTAATATGCTACAAATATTTCAATCAGCAATGAGTGTTCGGCCAAATGATTTTCCGTAATTGTGTTTAAAATTTTAGCTTATCATATTGGAATAATCAATCTTACCATTTCTAGTTGCGCACAGTGTAAATGGGCTTATTGAAAAATGTGTATTCACCTTTGTGTGGAACATCGCCTCACGCTTTTGAGCATAGATCTTTAGTTTTTATGAAACTTTTATCAATTTTCACATGAAATCTTTAAACTAACCTGAAAACTTACTAAAATTAACATTTTGAGCGTCAATTTATCTCTAAATAGGCGAAAAAATATATGTACATCAAATTTGCGTGGTCAAGTTTCTGAAATATTGAGTATGGGGCTGAGCGATATTTTCCCGAAAAAATCAAACTACACAACTAACCAGCATCTGCAAAACTTTTAGTAAATTAAGAAACTGGGGGACTGTTGCCCACACCCACCCCCGTCCGGTACGCTACTAATGATTAACGAATATTATGTCCACGGGTGAAGGGTTAAAATATTATTAGTATATTATTAGCCTCGATTGTCAAACCCATCCATTTCTAATTTCGTTTCTTCCATTGCAACAAAGGAGAAATCAAAGTTTTTAGATTTCTTTAATGTAGAAACTCATAGAAAAATGTTAAGGTTTACACTGATATGTCAATAAGTTTATGCAATAAATATCTATGTCTTCTTGCTTTCTGCGCAATGAACTTTCTACGTAGGAATCATCTGTATAAATCGATTATTTTCTAAGTGTTCATTATATTTTGTTATTGTTAAAGTATAAGATTCAGTGGCGGATCCAGCGGGGGTTCGCAGTATAATGGGCCTCTCTAAAGCTGTTGGTCCCCCTCATAAAAATACACCCCCTGAGATTAAACACATTACATTCATTAGAAATGAAGAAATCAAATACAATGTCGTCAGGGGCCAAAACAAAAAATAAAAAGAGACAAAGAAAGGGTAGCAGAAATTTCAAAACTTCCAAAAGTTACACAGTTTTCTTGGGTCCTCATCTCAATGCTGTCTCAGCTCACAGTGACTTACCTCTCTATCAATCAATGATGTTCAGGTTACCACAGCCTGCGATGACCAGACTGCCACAGCCCGCAATGACCAGCCTGCTGCAGCCCACAGTAACTTATCTCTATCAACCAGAGACCAGCCTGCCAAGCCAGTGATGAACAGTCTACCAATGACCTGCCTCTTTCAACCAACGGCAACCAATTTTTACCAACCTACAGTGGTCAAGCTGGCTCCTCTCTTCACAGTGAACAAAATATTATGTGAAATTTCTATTAATATAGGTTACCTGATGTCGCAGAAAAAGTCTTTATATCACCAAAGTGATGGTGCCAAATTACACATTATTAAATAAGAAAAAATAAGCACTTGCTGCAGATGTGATGTAAATTTATTACTACAAATTTTCGAGGTTATACCTCTT
>JAUZND010002032.1:0-20259 GCA_034780555.1 Coelogynopora nodosa
AGTCATTAATGTCACGGGGAGGGGGGTGAGTCATCAAAAAAATTAAAAATGCGTTGGCGGAGGGGGGAGGGGGGTGGAGTTGAAGTCCCTATTCCCTACTACTCATACCGATCATAGACAAATCCATTTTGATAATAATCCATATGAACTTATTATTAAATTCGATTAAAAAAATAATGTTAATTTAAATTTTAAATACATTTTCTATTTATGAACAACATGGCATGCTGTATAATATTTGTGTGACCTAATATGATATCGCTAAACATTTCTCTTAATAACAGTTTTCATCTATAGAAAGTTACATCATTAAAACTGTATTTCAATTTTGAAAGCCGCTGGTTGCCTATACATATTGTCAATAATTAAGATTTTCACCATTATTCCAATTATTTTGTTAATTTTAACACTTTGAAATCATTGACGATTAGTGATAAAATAAAACATTTGTTGTTTATATCACAATTAGAGATATTAAAATATATTTTATTTCATTAGATTATATTTCGAATTCTTTGATATTGTTAAAACCTATGATAATATATATATATATACTTTTTTCTGTTTTGATGATTTTAGGTAATCTTTTTCCATTAATATTAATTTTTAAAATGACAAAAAGTATAAAACTTGGGACATAAATAATATAATATTTTAGTTTAAAAGGGGTGCATAAAATACGTCTGCTTATTAAACAATCTGTATGAATTATTCACACTCATAATTTGGCATAATTTAGATAATAAATAATTATTAATAAAAATCTTGAAAAATTATTTAAATTATATTTTGTTACAGACACCCTATATGAATGTTTCCATCAATTTGATACATTGCACATTTTAACCATTTTAATTAATATTACAATTTATTTATGGTTTCACTATATAATTATATTATTATTTTTTATGCTGGAATGTTCGAGTTATGATGATAATTTCATAATTTTTTAGAATTTAACTGTGTCATAAACCTGTGCAACATAAGAGGGAATTAAATTATAAATATTTATACAGGTATTATTATTCTTTTTTATTGAAATTTTCTTACTCTTTAACGAAAGGTGGAGCACTAACACAGCCAAAATTTTAACAAAAAATGCAGTACAGTTGTGAGTTTATAAAAATTTTAAAAATAAAAAATAAAAACTTTTTTAGGTAACTCTAAAAAAGAATACAAATCAACAGAATACAGTTTGTGTTTAAAAATAAGAAAGGTGTACTTAATGAAAAGGGTTTTCTATCTTACATCCGGAAATATAGCAAATTGTGAAGTCATAATTATAAATAATAAACATAAGCGGTCCGATAACAAATCCTTATGGGACACCACTTGATACACAGATTGGGTCAGATCGATATATTATCCTTAAAAGCACATTGTGAATGGTCAGTTAAATATTCGCATATTAACCAGGTACGCAATTCATAGGATATACCCAAGCGATAAAGTTTTTGCGAGAGAAAAATCAGCTTTTTTATATATTGGACAGATAAGGCCATCTCGATCCTAGGTGTTAGGATTGTATCTGTGGTCATTGATATTTCAAGAACACGATCACTCTAATGGACAAGAAATAGCATAAACATTATTGTCTGAACATTTTGGAGATTAATCATCAGGTGAACGATTGGATTTATTAAGCAGTAACCGAAGATGTTCCTCAACTTTCTGTTGTGGGAAAATGCACGTAGGATATTGATGGGTGATACTCAGGTTGCTATAAGCTAAGCCTATATATTGCGAATTAATTACTTTGTATTTAATATAAACCGAAACAAAGTGATTATTAAAAATCTAAACTTTTCCGTCTGGATTCATGGGGTTATGTGTTTTGTGATCTCACAATTGTAGAAGCCTATACATATAGGTTTGGATAATCAAGCAATAATTTCTCTCGCAAAATTTTGAAATCTAAAATATATTAGTTATGTATCGCTTTGAAGTATATTCATAAACATCTTTTAGTTGTTCAATGAAGGCAAATACTTTTGAATGTTGGGGGATAGTGAAACCTAGTGGGACGAAAGCAGTAATACAATTGATGAGGATATTCAAAAGTCTTTCAAAAAATTTACCATTGTGTTGTGAGTGCGTACAAAATCAACAATATTTATAGTTTGAATAATATTTATTAAAAAAATTCACGAGTGGATCGCTTTAATGATTGTAATGTCCACCCTAATTGTAAGAGATTATTTTTAGTACAGGTTACGTTCCACTTTTGTAACAAAACTAAATTGGAAAATTATTATGACATTTTATTTTTTCATTTTACAATAATTAAAATCTGAGGGATATTACTTATTAAAGACAATACCGAAAACGATGCATCTACTGTTGCAAATCGAAGCATGTGCGATCATATTAAAATTTTAAACTAGTGAACAAATTTTCTTGCATTTATTTTAACATTAGAATAAAGAATTTGCTCCAGCACGTGACCCGATCCTAATAATATCCCATCTTTGAAAAATGGAAAAATATTTTTTAATAATTAATTATTTTTTGTTTTTTTCGTTTTATATATGAAGTTGTTTCTTATAACATTTGCATACATTTTGTAAAAAATAAGAATAAAAATTTTTAAAGTAATCACATAATGTAAAACATTAGTATCACATATTAGATGCATTTATAAATAAACACTTTAAATAATGTGAAACTTGTTTTAAAAATATGATAACATATGTAAAATGACTTTATAATAATTTTATACGACAATATATATATAAAATTTATTTGGAAGAAATTATAACATTACTAGGAGATTTTACTATGTACCTTAAATGTAACTTTTTTCAATTGTTTAATAATTATTCATAACAAAAAATAAAATTTTAAAGAAAAAGTAGAATCATTTAATTGTTTTAGTGAATTTTTGTCAAATGCTACTATAAAATTTAAATGGCTAAGGAATCATCTGTCCAGATTTAAATATCAGCTGATTTTAATAATTTTAGTCGGTTTTGTGGAAATGTAAGAGTTGCAATCGTTTTAATTTATGAAAAAAATATGTAGAAACTATTAAAATAGTTTAAATTGGTACTAACTTTTGTCAAATAAATATACATATAATTATAATCCACTATTTCATTGGCGTTGCAATGACATTGATATATAAATGTCAAAAACATCGACTCAAACCTTAATGACAATAGAGTTGCACTATCAATAGCCCAGCTTGTAAATAATAAACTTGAGATAAATAGCATTAATGTAATTAAATGTTATTATCAGTATAATATGTGTATTATTTATTCTACCATTTTTATATTACTATGTCTATAGACATAGTATACATTTAATGATAATAATGTTTAATATGTCAAAAACTTTCACTCAAACCTTTAATTAGTTTATTAAATTAATAGCATATTAGATTAATGACATTATCATTAAGGTTTGAGTTGAAGGTTTTGACAGATGAACATGATATAACATTTTAATTACATGTATTTAATTATACTATCTAATTTAGTTATTATATAAAATTTAATATATGTTGTACTTATGTTTAATAAAAATTTGTAAAACTATTTATTTAATCAATTTAAATATTTGATTAAAATTTGATTAAATTAATAGTACTACTTTTTATTTATCTTATTTATAAATTATATTCATACTTTATTTGAGAAATGTTTATGTTATTTTTATATTACTTATTATACCTTTTATGACTATGCCACTAATTTTTTATATTGTATTATGCACAATAAATGGTATTTTAAAGACCTCCAAACTATTAAAACATAATTTCCAAATCATGCTTGACTGTTAAGAGGCTGGACAATACCAAATCTGCCAGTTATACTCTTAAACTTCTTAAGCTTGCTATGATGGCCTGAACAAACTACCAATAATGATTATTACAAAACCGAAGAATATAAAAAGAAAACAGCTAGAGAAGACTCAAACAGGGTGGCCACGAGTACTCGAAATTCGAGTATATACTTGACTATACTCGAATTTGAAATATTTGCTTGAATATACTTGAATTTCAAGCCATATACTCGAAAAATACTAATTGATTTAAGTTATTTTTGTATTGATGAAAAAGCATTTTAAAATGATAGGCAGAATAAAAAAAAATTTGGGCTGCACGCAAATGATGTCATTATTGTTATCCGACTTTATCTCTAAGTTCATATACAAATAGGTATACATTATTAAATTTTATACCTATATACACATATACTTGTGTACTTGTCCTAGGTATGACATTAAACTACAACTGCAACTAAGTAAGAGAGATAGCACCTTACCCCAGAAAGGCCCTTTGGCAAAGGAAAATGTCCTTACTGGCAGATCTGGTTCTCCTTCTTTGTTGTATGGCAGTCTTCCCATATGGCCCAGCTTTGCCAGCATTCAGGATAAGAGAAAGTAACTCTGAATCAAAAATCCCTCTGCAAAGGATACGAGTTCAAGGCTCAATATTAGAAGGAGTGGAGAAGTTTGGTGAACCAATGTATTAAGCTATATGACCCCTCTATATTTTTCTGAATAAAATATAACTTTAAACTGTTTCTTTGAATTCAAATAAAAATAATTTATTTCACAAAATGAGTTTTCTCACTTTTTGTATACATTTATTATAATATGTACTAGCTATATTTCATATGTTTGAATCCACTAATGTATGTTACGTATGTTATGCAATGGTGAACTCTAACTCTCGATACAGAGCAGCACTGGAAGAAAAACAGTGTAACTCAACAAGTCTGCAGAGCATCAAAGAACAACAACAAAAACGAAAAGCAGCAGCTATTATGGAAATTCGGGAGGCGGAAGCACATGCTACAGCTGCCCTACTAGCTGCTTCCAAGAAGCGAAAAGAAATTGAACGGGGAATATTTTGACTGATGTGACGTTCTTTTATATTATGTTTACTTTTGTTTCTGCTAGTTGGGCGGTTAAATAGCTGCACTTAAAAAGTGTTACGCTGTACTGTGCTATATACTTACTATATGACGATTATATAAGTACATCGTATATTAATAGCGGCGAGCCTTTTACATATTATATCGAATTATTGGGATATACTCGAATTTTTTTGTGAGGCTATCGCGGCCACTCTCTTTCTATCGCGGCCTCTCTTTCATTACGCATAATTATTATGCGTAATGAAAGAGAACAAGTTGAACAGAAACAACTACAGATTCTGGATAAAGTTATAAATAAAACAACAGTTTAATTTGATTGTTGCCAGTTAGGAAGAGCCATCTCTATTAAAGTAATAGAAAGTTGCTTTGACCATTGTCTATTGTAAGTGGGCCTACTGCCCTATAAAAATAATTTTAAAATTCTATAATTTCCAGGGTTTCCGTGGGGTTGGACTGTCCTAGAATATCCTGAGATTTTATATATTGTCCAGGAATTTTATATTAATACTTAATTAATTAATGCTAAGTATTCTTATTTTTATAATTATAAAGTAATATACCAAAAAATTCTTGAACTTCGTGCGGATTATTTTTTAACCGTCTTTTGTAAATTTTTAAAAAAGTACCAACTACTGTCTCGTGACGACATTAAACTCAACCGCAACTAGTAAAAGAGGTAGCACCGTCTTTCCCCCAGCAAAGGGCCCGGCTAAGGATATGTTCTTAGGATTAAGGATATGGTCCTACTTACTAGTTGTACTACCAGCTTACTGTCCGGCCTCAAGACTAGCCAGCCGAGCCATTCAAAGTAAACGCCATTGTGGGGAGATAACAAGTGATTTCAGCGAATGCAAAATGGATTGCGAGTTTCTCCAATGATAAGTGTTCAGCACGCTGTATACTCTGTTTGACCAACTTTTTTGTTAAAAATATGGGTTTTGCTGTTTGTAGATAGTTATCTTAAGAGTAAAAAGCATCAGATTGCTAAGAAACCCAAATTAAGCAATACCTTGCTGGGTTTTTCATAGAAAGAATAACAGTACGTTTATCTGAGTTCTTTTATGTTCTTTTCTTTGTTATAGTGTTCTAACTATTACAATTTACATTTGGATATCTCTGATATGAGTAACTTTTTTATCACAAAAGATCTGCATTTTACAAAACTTTAACCTACCAAGTCATTATTTTTATTATTCACATAATTTTTCTACTTTGGTATACATATATGTATATATATATATTTATGATGTTCCATGTTCTTATAAATGAATTTTTATCATTTGTAAATAAAATCTATCTCTTTGTTCATTATTATCTAGTGTTTCTTATTTTGTTGTCTTAGCTTCATCTTGGACGATATTTTGTTTCTCTTATTTGATGTGTTCACAAGTGAAACGATTTTGATCATTGGGAGTTTTCGTTTCTCATGATGTTATATGCAGTTATTTGTATATTTATTTTTTCATTGACGATTTCGTAGATTTTTTTATACACAAAAAGTATATTTTGCAAGTTTTCATGTTGTTTATCTGTAGTTTTAGTATTTTTATATGATTTTAATTTGTCCTTAATTAAACGATAAAAATTTCCATTGTGTTTTTTTTCAGATTTAACTTTTGTTTCTCAACAGGAAATGAAAACTGTAATGTTTTGCGATTTCAATCATGTATGTTGTTTTTTAATTTCATTTAGAATACCTAATGCTAATTTTATTTTATAATGCTAATTGTTTTGTTTAATCAAATTAATCGTTTAATTTGTATTTAAATTTATACAACAATATAGTTTAAATTATTACATGGAAATAATTACATTAATTCTATCTAACATTCACAATTTAATTGTTTCGTTTATTCTACACCTAATCGTGTCAGCTAATACTGATTTTTTTCAAAACAAAATTTTTAAGAAATCATTATTTATCGATAATAAGTATGGTTTTTTAGAAAGAAGTGAACTTTACCCTAAACTTTATTATGTAGATGGTATCCATCTTTCATTACATTCAGACAACTAATATACATTAATAATAAAAAAAAATCGTGATCTAACTATTCAAAAGTTTAAGTTTCATCTATTTTTTGTATATTTTCTACAGTCATTTATTATATGTGACTGTCTTAACGGTATACATATATGTATATTCGAATCATATCTTCTTTAAAATGTATTTCGGATATACTTCTTTATACGTACAAGCTATTATTGCTTTATTGGCAATATTTCCTGTTTGTCAATCCGCTTTTAACATAGTTAAACTATATATATGTGTTATAGTAGTTGGTTATGGGTTATGATAGATGGGTTATGCTGCTGGTGATGGGTTATTAAAGTCATTGACATACCTTTTTTCTTTCAATCAAGAAGCACTTTAAAGATTAGTTTTCTGGTATAGTGATTGTTAATCAACTTCAAATATGGTATAAAAACTAGTATGTTCAATCTGTTTAAACTCCGTTCAATTGGGATAATTATCGATCAAATAAATTTTCAAAGGGAAGCTGAAAAAGCATTTCTTCGTCGTATGATTTGTAACCAGTAAGTTGATCATAAGTATGCTATGTATGGCTTATTATCACACGACAGAATAAGAAACTGTTTTATATTATAGCCCTATCTTCAATATTAGGGGGACCTTTAGTTAACGATGGACGTTTTTAGATTTAGGATTCAGACAGTGATTAAGACAGAGAGTTGTATGGATTTTAGTTATTAAAACACTTTCCCGGTTGGCCTGTTTCAAGAAGAATCATTCAGCGATAAGTTTACGCTTGGTGTAGGGAGACCCATGAAGATACATTCATTTTATTTGTTCATTATGACTTCACTTGATTCACTGTTATGATTTTGGTTTGGTAAAGTTCCAACCGTGGTACCGTATATAAAGTATATATATATAAAATATATATAACGTATATAAGCTATACTTGTGACGAAAGGCTTTATACACTCAGGTGTCATGCAAGCATAAGGTTGTTAAACTAGTGAGATAAAAATTGTAGCAATTCTCATATCATGTGTCAACGTAATAGGGTAAGTTTTACAACCATTTATTATTCTGAGATATGTTATTCTTATAATACAAGTTCAAACATATCTGAAACACTCACTTAAAACTATAATAATCAATTTCATGATAATTGCATCTGATTCTTTCAAATTAATATTATAATTAACTGTCCAACCTATTCTATATGCGTTGCACGTGTTACTTACAATTAGGCTTATATCTATTATGCGTCTGTGATTGTAGAAAACGTTATTGCTATTTGTCAGTTTTATTGACTTAAATACAGTACATAGCATTGTGAATACTCATGATTCTCTGTAAAAACTATCCAAACGTCTAATCTATCCGGTCTACTTTATGCAGTTTTCGTAAAATTTACTTTGGAATTTCGTACAATATTTTTGTATTGTATTGTGCCGTTTTAAGTATTTTAAAGTTACCATGCATTTATATTTTAATACAAAAGTGGATACTGAAAAGTATACTTATAAATATCTTAATTTTAGGGTTTCATGTAATAAGTCGTTTTCAACAAAAAAATGTTTGTGATTAATATTGAAAGATAGCGCTTATACACTTGTTTTCAGTTGTTTACATTTTATGTAAGTCTTATAAATATATGTAGTTTATAAATCTAGGTTCATTTTGTTCTAATTGCTCTGCAGTGTACTTTGTGTGTGGCAGCGATGAACTACTTTCTTTCATGCTGTTTTGAAAATTATTTAATTATTCTTAATTTACTGATGTCTATCATCACTAACAGTAAAACTTTAAATGCAAAATGATATGAAGCTTGTACATCTTAAATGCAATTTATTTATTTCGGACTTAACATTTGTATAATTTTCCAACTTTTGAAAGATTACTTATAGAAAATGTTGTTGCATTTTCAATTTACAATACTGGACATTAAGTTTTCAGGAAATCATGTTCCAAATATCATTTAATTAAACAATTCTTCAAAATATTTATATAATTAATTAAGTGGAGAGTAAATCATTGATAATGTTCACATTCGCGAATACATTATTTGCAGTTTCCATAATCTATTTGCTACATAGTGGTTACAGTTTTAACACAGTTCTATGTCGATTATGGTGATTATTGTTTTAATTATTGCTTGCAAATATATAATTTCTTTGCGTTATTAGAATATTTACCTTTCCTATATGTGGATCGTTCGGAATATTCAATTGGATTACGAATTTCAATCAGCCTGTTTTCAAATTTATTGTACAACTATTCTCAAACTTCCTTTACAAAGTACAGATATAGCGTAGGCCTGCTTATTTTGGGAAAAGTAATGAGCAAAAAAGCAGTTACTGTAGTTTCTTCGAAGTTGTGGTTACTTTTAACTACCGCAAGGTAACACAATATGACACAAAGTTAACCTCTTCTAATTTTAGTCTTCATCTTTCTGAAAACCAATAAGTGCAATTGAAATAATTCACTGATTTTGTTGTAGGTTTGTCAATAAGTTCCATCTAACCATAATATTATTTTGAAAATAGCACATTTATTAACCTCTTAACACTATAAAATCTCTAATATGCTCCGGTCTGTTGGTGTAATTATACGTCATGGCAGCATATGATATGAATAAATATAGGAAAAGGTAACGAATCGGAGAGCATAAGATAGTAAATTTCCCTTTTTCTGAATCTTTGGTACTCTATATGTAACCGATACTCGGTTCCCTTATAAACGATTACATAATTTTCTGATAGGTCCACTTAAACCATAAATAAAGGAGCTAGTTTACTCGCCTTAAGTAGTATATAGGGATTAAATTGTGTTTAAATGACGACAGTTGTTCCATTTCCGTAATATTTTATTAAATAATAAAAGAAGAAATTTTAATTTAAAAATACTTTGTTATTTATCTCACTTTGTTTAGAAAAACAAGATTCGGATATTTTATTTTTCATAGATGTCGGTTTAACTGCGAATTTCAAATTAATTATACAGCACCTATTATTGTTTTTTTTCAGTAGGTAACTTACTGACGTATATTTAAAACAAATTACTGATTAAGCCATACAATTGTAAATTATGTCTAGCACAAATTAAGTAGCAATTAAAAATATAATTTTTATGTTATATAGGCCTAGTGTAATTTTATGGTATACCACATAAAATTAATATCAATAATTTACTAACTACATTAGCAGTAAATACATTTTGTTAATTATTGTAACATACATATCAAAAAAAATAATTTGGGTCTCATAATTAATTAAAAAAATATTAATTACATATTTTTTAATATGCCCTTATTTCCAGGTGAGCCAAACGAAAATATAACAATTAATTATTTTAAAGGTGGAAAATATGCAAAGTATTCTTTTAAAAGGGTAATTAAAAATATTGCATTCTATTACATGTTATAAAGCGTAAATTAATTAGTCTACTATGCGTTTTGTTATTTTAGAATGGATCGCCGAAGTTCGTTTATATTCTGCCACCTAACATCAGTCAGGTGCACATTGGACGCAGTAACAGTATTTGGATAGCTCTTCCTCCTCCTTCAAATATGTTATAGTAAATATATTTATATTATTGATTGTTTTTTAAAACTTCCTGTGGTAATCGATACCTATTCCTTGTTTTCTTTTTAGTTTAACTCGTATTTTGAGCAATAATTCACAAAGTATTACTGCTGTTTACATCAGAGAAGGTTTGTTGAAATTTATAATTTAGTTTTTGAAAAGTTTTAATTGACAATTTTGATTCTATAAAAATGTGAATTATTGTAATCCATTTTATTACGTTTGTATAATAATAGTTTTTTTAAATATGTTTGTACAATACTACCTATAAACTGAACAATTTAATAACCATTAATTCATATAGCAATATTATTTTGGTTTGAGCTATATTATTTTTTTATTACAAATCAATTTTAAGGCATTTAAAAACACGTTATATTATGTCTAAATGGTAGTCTATATCTTTTTGTCTATTCTACTATAAACCTCACTTACCCTTAACCATTTATTCATATTTACTACAGTTGGTATTTGTATACTATTACTACACTTACAAATTTCACTGTACAGTTATTATAGTTGTGTTTAAATTGATGTCTTATTTATATTACTACTATTGCATCTTTTACTACATAATGTCATACATTACCTCAGTTGCAAAAAATTTACTTAAATATTGTTGAATTATGTGCAAAATATTAATTCTTTTCATTTACTGGGTAATGTGCGTATATGGTCTTTCCATTTTAATTTTTGGTATTATATTAAGTCCACATGCGAAAAATATTAGGCTGTTGAGTTGCAGATCAGTTACTTGCTGAAGCGGCTAATAAAGTTAAAAATGTGTGTACAAAAATCTTATTAGGGACAAAATACATTTCTGATGGAAACTATGTATTTGTCTCAGCTGCAAAATTAAAGGGGAACAATGAAAATGAAGGATATTTTAAATATACTAAAAGTTCAAATTGTTTTTATTGAATTAAAGTTTCAAACATTATGTTAATTATTCTGTCTAATGTTTATAATAATATTGCTATTTGAGTAGATAACCATATACGGCATATACCTAACCATGTCATGATAGATATCGACATCAATTGCAGTATTTTACCATATGACGTTTTCTGCTATAATGTCCGAAAACTATATCAGGTTCTATATAGATGATGATTAATATAATGATAGAATATTGATTTTTAATTGATAAGTATGATTTTTTACTTGATAGTAATTTTCATTACTGTTTTTCTAATTGTTCTTTTGTATAATTTTAAAAATATTTTTTACTATTTTAATGAACATCCTAATATAATTGTTTTATAAGTTCATTTTAATAATTTAACGCAATATTGGTCAACTTGTATAATCAAGGTGCACGTGATAGTGACGCCATTGTGAGTTTGCAGAACTAATTGTTTGATTGTAACTCGTGTTTTGTTGTTTTTGTGTTGTTTATTGACATTATCTGAAAGTTGTATTTCCTCCTTTTATGTTGGTCTATGCCTGTGTTAGAAGATGAAATAAATTTATCAAGTTTGAATATATATTTTTTTGAACATTTAAATTAATTATTTATCGTATTATCTTTTCTTATAAATTAATATATTATTAGTTATGTATATTAATGTATGTAAGAGTAAAACGTAGTAAAGAAAGTACATAAGAAAAAGGAGAGCAATAATAATAATATCATATATTAATAATAATAATAATAAAATAAAAAAATAAAAAATAATAATAAAAATAAAAAAATAATAATAAAATCATAACCATGGCATTTAAGAAATATATGTTTACCGTTTATATTAGTAGCTGTTACCTTTCTGTAATATGTTAATCTCCATTGTATCATCATTATACTTAATTTTTTTAGTTAGTATACATTTTCTGCGTATTCTGTTTTAATCATTAAATGAAATTTTGCTTCATTAAGTGAATCAATGAAACGAAGTAGCCACTTTTATTATACCGCTATATTTTATATTCTCTTATTTTTTTAGTTTATTCTTTTCACACAAAATAATTTTGTTAAATTGAGGCTGATTATTAAAAATATATAAACTTACATAAGTGTATAATGAATAAACAATGTTTGTTTTTCTATTATATGTTATTGAATGTTATTTGACAATGAACCTAAAACGTTTACATATTTAATAATATCAAGACAAAAGTTCTTCGACTGTTTTAATATTGTTGTATTTTATCTTTAGACATTGATTCCGAATTTAGAATAATTATATCTAGAATTTATTCAATTTGTGCGTCATAGTATTTTATTTTTTGTTATTATTTGATTTGTTTACTTGTTAATTGATTCTTTTTCATCTTGAACGCTACGCTTTTTTCCTTTTGTTGTCCTCTTATAATTGTGTATTAATAAACTACAATAATACTATTACATACAGATCAAAAGATATTTTTCTATATTTTATTGTATTTTAATATGACTTGTTAATTTTAATGCTAATTAAACAATTCTACATTATACTA
This sequence comes from Coelogynopora nodosa, assembly GCA_034780555.1. Lineage (NCBI taxonomy): Eukaryota > Metazoa > Platyhelminthes > Proseriata > Coelogynoporidae > Coelogynopora > Coelogynopora nodosa. The sequence goes on from JAUZND010002032.1 coordinate 12,882, forward strand.
TTAATCATATTGTCTGCAATTACATACACTATTGAATAATTTTTATTTCTAACTGAATCCAGTGGATGTCTGCTCTGCAGCCCAGAGTGCAAAAGTTCGTCTGTGTAAGTCAAGGTCACGATGCATTAGTAAAGGCAACTCCTACTCGTGTGAAATCAAGGTCAGCGATGAAATCGGCGGATTTGTTTATCGTGTGTGCGATAAATTTTTGGGTAAGTCATCTGAACACGTATTAGACGCATGGCGACAAGGAATATGTGTCCTGCCTAATGACTCATAGAAATGGGGCAATTATTAACTAGCCTTTATTCGATTGCCTATTGCAGATTTACTACATAATATATCAATAGTATTGGATGTTACAATTTTATGGTGTAGTGATGGAGTGAATTGAAATTGTTTAACTTGTTTTATATTGATTATAATATGAAGCGTGCTTAGGCATATAAATAATATTTCGAATAGTGGAGCTCATGTTATTGAAATTTGTTTAAATATTATAATAGTAGTGTTTGTTCATAGTTTTCATAAACGCTAAAAACGATCAATTATAATGTAATAAAACTCAATTAATCTATAGACATGTTAGACTACTTTTATTTTGCTATGGGGTTATGTAATTGTGATTACTACTCATAACGTTAACTGCATAATATTCAATTGTATTCTATTACAACACTTATTTTTTATAAGCTTTTTGCTACATCATTGTAGATATAATGGACGGTTTGAAATGTCCACCAGAGTCAATTGTTCCTCCAGAAAAGCCTGAAATGGTACGTAATCTAATGTGTTTACAATTTTGATATAGAGTGAATAAATTTATATGAAAATTATGAAATATTAATAAAATTTAATTGTTTAAAAGTTTGTGAAAACTGAATGTTTTAATATCGTGGAAATGTTTATGGTTTCACCAATAAAATGAAACTATTTAGTATCAGTGTGTTAATGAACATAAACTTTAAATTGCCCATATTCTATTTGTACATTTTAATATATTGCTATAATTAATAATAATGACAATAATAATTATTTATTTAATATATTCAAAACTACATTAAAATTACTTCTGAAATATTGTTTTTAGTGTCGCTAAATTTTCCTTGGACAATTTTTTGATTAAAGTTATATCATAAATAGTAATATGTCAAAGTTTGTAGTTAACGAAATATGTTTAACTTCTTAATTTTTGCTTAAACTTTGGCATGACTTATATTAAATCTATGTTAATCAAATCTTAATATAATATATTTATATACATTTTCAGAAATTGCTGAATTATTGATAGCCTTCTAAAACTTTATTTCCACTCGTAGGTCAACATGACAAGTCTAAACTCGACTTTACGACTCAATCTACTGGAGGATTTGGTTTCTGATGTCTTGAACATGTCCAATGCGGAAGAACTTCTCCATACTCTGGAGACCACCGATAAGATCTACGACAATCTGCAAACTCCATTGGCCGACATGAAAAAGTTAGTTACCGAATGTACATTTTTTACTTAATTGTTTCGATTCTTGTGTTTCTTTTGCAGTCAGTAAAATTAAAAGAAAAATTCGTGAACATTTATTTCGAGAAAGCTACTAGAAATCATTTTAATTGTGAATTATAATACATAGCGAGAATGAGAGTACATTGTCACATTACTATCCATTATGAGTTACTATACTACACAAAGATTATAATATTATACTAAATTTAAATTAATTTAATGAATTGGGTATTTGTTGATTTTATGGTTTGAAGTTTATTTACGGATAGTTAATTTTTTAATTTATTCCAGCGATCCATTTTATCCTGTGTCTAGAATTTGTGTTTTTTTAAAATTATTTTGAATAATTGTTAAATGTAAAAAAATAAGAAATAAATTGTTAAAAAAACTCACTCATTGATTTATAAAAAGAAAATGGTGAATTCTTTTCACAAGTGTTACATTTTAAACATTATTTTAGGACTAGTGAATTTATAATTGAATTATTTAATAATTTATTTTTATTATATTCATTCAGCTTAAATATTATTGAAAAACACTATATATAAAAGGTTTATACTCTAAATTGGAATACTTTTTTTTTGCTTTAGTTTGTAATTTTTAAATGCTTAACACAACTGTATGTTAAGTTATTTATTTGTTTGTAATGTAAGTTTATTAGTTGTCAGATCGTTTAATTTTTCCCAAGTTTTAGCAATAAATTTGATTATAACGGCTATATAATTTTGCATTTTTGTGTGTATTGCTCTTCGTTTATTTTAAATTTTTAACACTATTATTTTGTTAGGCTTGTATTAAATCTAGATTTCAGTTTATTGTAGTAGTTTTACTGATTGTCAAGTTGTCCAGTAATGGAGCCCGTCGTCTGTCTCGCCTTCACCTCCTATATTCAGTGACGAGCTTGAGTCCATGTTAGAACGGGTGACCAGGCAGGCGGACAGGTTACTGAGTAACTCGATTGGCTGGACTCAACACCCTGACACTATATCCGCCTACACGGTCAGACAGGGGGCCTCCGACCTCACTGTGATGGTGCAGAAACCGGCCGAGGAGATCGCCAGGCGGATGAAATCATCCGACAAGCCGATCAACGTTCAGACTGAAAATATTGATCTTAAGGTGTTTACAATAATATTTTGTATATTATTTTTATATTCTACGATGTTGGGTGAAAGTTCTATTAATTATTTGTAATTCAGGATATTTGTCATGGATTATTGTAAAGTAAATCTATCTCGAGATTACGAATATATCGCGGAATATATCACAGAACTTTCACCTAAACGCTTGTTAGATATAATTTTTGGGTTATATACTACTACTAGATCGGCGTATCTCGTAATTATAGTTAACATAGCAGCTAAACAGGGTGGCAAATTAATATTATTTTAACAATATCTCTTGAGACATATTATTAATAATAATATGATGTTATCAGATTTTCGCATTTGTACCACACACTACAAGTATACTTTGCGGTGACCAGAGCAGTTTTTGCTACTGTTTACATGGCAACCATGTTGCCGCAATGAGATGAAAGTATAAACTAGGTAAATAGAAATATAATATATTGATCTTATCTGATTCATACACTGTCAAACGGGACTGGTTTTATACGTTGTCTAAGATTTGGTGTAAACACACCTTAGCCGACTTTACAACCACTTTTTCTGAAACCTGTTATAATTGTATACCTACTGTTTAAATATGATGTACAATAGGAAGCACTATATCAGTGAAGGTTGTCATAATACAACAGCTATTTCATTACACCATAGTCACAAACAGTTTTCCTGGAATATTAATATATTTATGCGAGATATGATGCATATTAGAATTTATATTGATCATAATGTAATGTATTGCGAATTTGGTATATATTTACAATAATTTATTATCTAAGTGGCTCGTCTAACATTATTTTTAATGTGTGTTATAACATTTGTATGTATTTTGCCTGAAATAGCTACAATCCTCAGAAGGTTATAGTAGGCCTATACTATATTGATAATAAGATATAATACACCTTTTCTCTAACATATAAAAAAGTGATCTCTAATATGTGCTGAATTGACCCAGTTAACGTTACTTGGACCAAAAGCTGTTCCAATTAAATTTGTAGCGTTTCTATAAACGACTACATTTATTCTGGTCTAATATTAATAACTAGCCTGACATTTATCATTATTCAAATAGACGTAAAGTAGAAGATTACAGATTATGTTATTTTAGTTTATGTGATTGTTTTGTCTTTTTTAATTTTTTTAATCTTTAAAAAAAATTCTCTGTGTAACTTAATATTTTGAAAAGAAAGATTCTTGGTGTGTCACCCGGTGAATAAAATAATAATTATTATACCTCCGATTGAACCTTACCATAATTGATTGCTATTTACTTCCATTGGTTGTAGCCAATAATTATTGTTTGTATTTTGGCATCAATTAGATCATTCCGTTTGATAAACAAGCTGTTGAATTCAAGCCTAACGCCGGCAATAGACCTCAAGACATGCTCAAGATCCAACTGAGGACCCCCAATACTAAAGGTAGGCCTAATTACTGTCTGCTGCCACTACCCACAATCATGCTTGCTCTTCCTTATCTCTCTCTCATTCATTCATTGTTGACCGAGAATACTGTAAACAGCACCGCACCTACCTCCATTTGTGACAAACCTTATTTTTCGAGTCTTGTTTTAGCTGTGATCGTGTGCTGCCATTTATTGATTGTCAACTCAACAGCAGAAGACTGTGCGGAATGCTGTCATACGTCTCAAAGTAGATTACCATGCGACACATAGTGTAGACTGGTTATTTTGTGAATCATGTTGGTCTGAATACTAAAAAATAAATAAAATAACAGATGCGTATAGTATTCGGTATCAAGTTAACGTTATTACGATTTAGCATGTGAATCACTTATCCAATATTGAGAACTATCGTCATCAAGTTATATTTACATTATTCTGATTCTAATATTATGTATTATTTAAAACAATAATATTAATTAGTAAATCCACTAGTTTTTATGACAGTATTGTATGACGGTCTTGAAATAAATATTCTATTATGTGCAAATACTAGACCTCTTTCGATTTTTTAAAATTTCATCAGTAATATAATTATTTATGTAGAATTTTCCTATCTTGTAAATGGTAGTGAGGTATTCTTTATTAAACGGGGTGGTAATATTATGTCATCATACAATTTTGAAATCATCAGATATCAGCATTTTTTATCACCCGCTAAATTATTCATGGTTGTTTCATATTATAATGTATTTATAAACATTATTTATTTTAAAAATGATATCATAATTTCACATTTCCATATATTACAACAGGTGACACATAATAATAAAATACACTGTGTTGACAAAGCACTACATTTGTGACTTTCTTCCTGTTCCATCTTATACTAGTATTAGCCCTGTAATCATTTCTAATCGAATACCTATACACCTCACAATAATAAAATCGCTATCAGCAGCGTAACACGTTATAGCTTTGAATTTCCACAATCAGCATATGGTACGTGCATAAAGTACGCACATTCCAATATCCATGTTTTTAGCCCTCCTGCTTTTTGTGTCTGTCGTCGATTTTCAAATGACTTTTTTTTCAGCGACGTATATTATACTTTTTATATATCGGGACTGTCGTCTACATACCGAAATAAGTGCCGTTAAGGACCATCCATCATGAATTACGCACGGTCAGATTTATAAAAAAAGTTACGCCCTCCCCATGTGTGTGTATCTGAGTACGCTTAATAGTTATCTCTTCCTTGTACGAACGTACGGTATATCACAATTTTAGGTACTTTTCATTACTAAATAATAATTAGCATTTTAATTGAAAGAGTAAAGTTTAAATATAATAAACTAACACTTCAAATTCCACATGCTGTTCTTATTATTAAAACAAAATGTATAAATCTAAATATAAAAATGGATTATGTTTTGGCAGTTAATTTGAAGACTTTAAAATGGCGTTAAAATTAAAAATTGTCATCAAAAAAATGTTTTAGTCATAGTGTTGGGATACTAAATTTAAACTAAACATCAAATATTATTACGAAGACCTTTCTTTGTGTGATATCGACATTTTTTTATTTACAAATATCATGAAATAATGACTAAAACCATAGTTAATTCGTGTATTGTATACAATACTAATGTTCAATAGACATATCTCGAAGTTGGTAGTTCAAGAGATTGGAAGTAGTTAACATCAAAAAGCCCTCCTGAGCCTGCGTACTTTATGGACCCGTTAGTAATTTAAAAAAATACTAACTAGAAAAATGGCCCTAAAACATGGGGAAAATGAAATGATTTATGAACATGAAATTGTTATAGAAATAATATATTCATTGTATAGATAACATAAGCTCTACTGTGGAATTGGTCTGTTTGCGTCCTTAGAATGTTTTCCAATGAAGAAGGGTCGGGCTATTGACTTAATAGTTCTGATTTGACCTGATAATAAATCCATCTAACTTCCTCTTTCGGTTATCTTTGATTTATCATTTAACCATTATATCACGTATATATTTCGCCATCACATCGATGCAACTTCAGGGTTATAATACATTGAACCATGTCAGTATTTGACTCCAAATATTTATTTATTAATGTTCCACCATTTCCTATTGTCCGCATAAATCTTACCTGTTCGAATTAGGACGACCTGATATGGAGGACCATTATTATGAACATAATTTAATTGTTACTTTTAATCTTAAATGTAATGGTTTAACGTTATAAGTTTATGGAATGCTGGTGACAATTAAAATTGAATAAACTGATTACAGTTTATGTATTTAAATAAAATATGGACTAGAATACCTATTACAGAATATATTTTAATCGTCGTGGGGTATATGGCTAACACAGTTTTGTATGTCGTTTATTTTAATTAATATTGATTTGATTATTTTTACCATCTGTTTAATTATTCAACGTTGTTTCATATTATAATGTTACATCATATTTACAAAATAGTTTCGGAAAATTCTTTGAAAATATAATCAATTTTATTTATTAATTTTGCCGTACATTGGAAAAGGTTTGCCATATATTTTTAACTTTTTTTGTTTTTAAAAATATTTCTTAAATAAAAATAAAATGAATAATATCAATGTATTCAATTGTTTTAATGATCTAACTATCATATGCTTAGAACGAATCCTATAGATTACATAATTTTTTCAGAAAATACATAAATAAAGGTTTTATTTGATAACAATTAATAGTGTTCTGCTTTGAAGATGAATTGAACTGAATACTAAAATACACATCGGCAATTTTCATTCTTATTAATTTATTTCTGATCGATATTATGAATAGGATAATTATAATTTTATCTGTAATTGTATAATGTAGTAAATATACATTATATAATTACTATGTTCATTTTTTAATTAATTTTAAGCATGAACTATATTAACTAGTTTAAATGGAATTTTATTTTGATATATCTTACAAAACAAAACAACAAATTATTTTAAATTATACTTTCTCTGTCTGTTAGCATTCTACATATTATACTTCATTTTATATATTTTCGTTTAATCTTTTAATATTTATTCTTAATCAAACACTGAAACTATTTTTAATATAAACTGTAACATGTTGTATTATACTTGTATACTATCCCAGTGTATATATTTCAATTTTAAAGTGAATTTTAAACTATTTTTTTAAACTTTTAAAATTTTGAAAAATAAATTATTAATTAATAATAATCTCAGTATGAATAACTAATGAGTTTATTTTCAGTTTTATTCGACATGTTTCTTTATATGTCTCTGAATTGCTTTATAGGCCCACTTGCAGTTGTATTCACTCGATATGTTGGCATTTATGAGACAATGATCGGGTC
>JAUZND010002032.1:20359-30510 GCA_034780555.1 Coelogynopora nodosa
TCTCTGAATTGCTTTATAGGCCCACTTGCAGTTGTATTCACTCGATATGTTGGCATTTATGAGACAATGATCGGGTCAAGCAGCAACAGCAATGTCATCACCAACATCATCTCAGCAACTCTCACTTCACCTCACGCTGTCTCGGTTACTTTTCGTCTACATCATAACATTGTAAGTATTATTATGATTCATTTTATTTTCAGTAACTGTTCTCATTAAAACAGCACAACAAATAAGTGTTGACAATTAAAACAGGATGGTCGGTTAAGTTTTGTAGGAAATGTAAATTTTAACTTTTGCATGACTCCCAGCATCATAAAATGTACAGATATGTTTTGTAGATATTATAGTAAATGAATACATTCTATTCAAATCATCAACATCACCACAAAACAAATAAAACTTAAGAACCAGAAATGATCAAACCGACAGTCAAATAATAAACAAATTTCATAATAATATCACAGGGTTTGTACGCTGTCTAAAAAGTCTCTGGATTTTTTAGGTAACCGAGAAATTCTTTGGTGCTTTGGTTCTGGTTGGCATTCCCAAGAGTGGCCTTATTTTTTGCTAGTCTTGGCATTGTTTTAGTTTCAAACAAAACGGCTGGGAATGAGCACAACTCATTTAAAAATAGTTCCTTTCTGTTGGAATCTTCTGTAGACACTGTTGCTCTCTGAAATAGTAAATTGGGATCAATGGGCACAGTGTCATCAACAATTCTGACAGCTGTTTTATATACCATTGTAACACTTGTGTCATTTCTAGAGAATGAGTACGTATAAACTTAAACTGACAATGTCATGCAATTGGTCACTACCTGGAAAGGTATCCTGAGCTGCCAGATACCCTAGCAGTTTAAGAGTAGCACTTGTTTCTTTTTGCTGCCTAATTACTCCCATCTCTTGATGCTGTTCACTAATGTGGTACTTTACATCAGTCAAAGTTTGCATGGCTCTAATCATAGCAGCACAAGCTGGCATTGACAACACCCATAGCTGACGTTGAGATTCGTTGTCTTTCCCCTTAACCAACCTCTAGTTAGTCCATCAAACGTTTTTGAACTCCGCATAAATTCCTGCTCTATGACTAAGTCTGTGAACAGATCAGCCCAGTCTCTGTCAGATCTCCTGATTGCATGGTATGTATCAAGGAATCGCTGATAGATTTCAAGATTTTCGATCTTCAATTCTTCCATTTTCTGAAAATACAGTTTGGAACTCTTTACCTAATTGAAGTGTCCAGACGCAACCAAGAATGGTCGTGCAGGCTACAGATATGAGGTGAACATTTCAGTTACCTGTTCTTTCGGCTTGAATGAAGTCCATCATAATGTCCTAATTTCTAAGAACTGAAGCCACAACGATGATGTTCTTTCTATTTGGATTTGATTGATGTCCCTGAATTTCTTGAACAAGGTATCCAGGTCATTTTCGTATTGGCATCTGCTGGTGATTCTTCGTTGTTCAGAAAGTTAGTGTACAACTTGTCTAACTTATCGAGGAAATCATACACACCATCTCCTGATACTTCATCTGTGTCGGAAACATCATCGCTTAATACAAACTTCTAGTGATAGACTGTCGAAGGTATGCTAAGGTTGTTTAGTATCAGAGGTGGTACTGGCATCACCGGTAAAGTTGGTGATTGTTGTAGAATGTAGTGGTAAGGATGCTTCAGCATTACTAGTGCCACTGATGCTGGTAGGACTATCCTTTGGACAGGGAGGTAAGGGAACATAAAATACTGTTCCAAGTAGCATAGTGTGAAGTACAGCTGACGGAATTACATGAGCCCTTACGTCTCTGGATATGGCTTTGGCACTATGGATATGTTGGACAATATTCTCTACAGAGACAGTGGAGATGAAGCTCTGGAAACTCATTTCCCGCCATTAGAAAGCCCATGCTGCCAAAAAAGATAATAAGAAAATAGAAGATGCATTAAACCAGGCCTGAGGATAACCATCTTGATGAAACTGGTGTCACTTTCACTATCAATAATTTTGTTAGCCTTCTAAAATAGGAACTGGTCAAATGTAAGGATTGCAGCGAACCCATTCTTCCATGCTTAGCGAGCTACTTAATGTAAAGTTGAGTGGATGCATGACATATTATCATTTGTATATGTCAAGCAACCCTTGCACATTCTCTGCATAAAGCCTTGACAAGATGCTCTGGGGGTTCTGAACAGAAGAGCCATTTTCCAAAGTAGATTTTCTACCCACGATGGATTTTCCATGCCATAATCAGGTGTGCTTTTGAAGGTGACACTAGACAGTGTTTTACTGTTCTTGTAATTGTAGTACACGATTTAAATTTTCGAGATGTTGGCAATATTTTTCAATGTTATGTCAGTCATTCTGGATAGCTTTATGGGCGTGAAATTTACTGAGGTAAGCATGGCAATTATCCCCATACTGTAAAAAAATAGTAGGGATATAATATATTATAAGTTTAAATCATGTTTTTATGTTAATATGTACGTATAATACATAATTTATTCTATTGAAATACAGATCCAATTAGCAATAAAGTATATATGGGAAATAATTTGTCAACTAATATGAAACAATTTGTCTAATGTATTAATTATCACCTTCCTCTTTTTTTATTAATTGCTACCATATTGTTCGTAATATTTAATCACGCAAAATATTGTCACGACTTTACTCTAAACACCTAAATTCTCAACTTTACATTTTTAATATAGCTAAATGCTAAATTGTATTAATAATGTAAACCAATGGGGAAAGAGGAGTCATACGGGAACATAAGCTTTGTAGTCGAACTATGAACTGACGAGTTAGCGACATAGTATGCTGCAGCGGCAACTACAAGACTATGAACCAGGCTTTACTTGTGATGAATGAGCCCAAGAGATTGAAATCTTTGACAACTTGAACCTCAATATCTTCACTGTTTATAGTGTTTATATCCATCTTTCTCTCCATTACCAACTATCATTATCTTGGTATTTTTAACATTCAGATAGAGTCTAGCATTCTCACTTGCAATTCTAACCCGATCTATTAGGTCAATAATATTTTTTTCGATTCAGCTATCAATGAGGTATCATCGGTATAACGTAAGTTCGATAACTTACGACCACCGATGTTTGCGTCGCCATTAAATCCTACCTGGGCATCTCTCATGATTTGTTCAGCATATGTATTGAAGCAGAAAGGGGAGGCAAAACAACCTTGTCGAACTCCTTGACCAATGTTAAGCCAGTCACAATCACCAGCTGATGTTCGTACGGTGGATGTTTGGGTCATGTAAAGAGAACGAAAAAGAGTAATCATATGGTATGGGAACCCCATCATTTTCATCACTTGCCACATGCGCTGGTGTTGAACAGTGTCATAAGCCTTGATGTTATCTATGAAGCATAAAAATAGTGATTTCTTCGTTTCGGTAAACTTTTCCGTTAGTCAGCGAATATTTGCAATTTGGTCTCGGGTATACCCCTACCTTTACGGAAACCAGCTTGTTCATTTGGTATTTCATGTTTAAAGAATGGTTGAAGACGGTCGATCATGATATACAGAATTATATCGCTAGCATGTGCAATAATAGATATTGTGCGATTGTTAGGACATTCACGAGTGTCCCTTTTTTGGTATAATAACAAACGCAGCTTTAGTCCAATCATATGGCCACTCTTTGGTTTTACAGGCGCGGTTGTATAACTTGAGCGTGACCTTGGCCCATCCTCTTTAATTGCTTGGAGCAATTTTGCCGGAATTCCGTCATAGGCTGGTGACTTCCCAGCTGTCATCTTTCTAATGGCTTTTTGCACTCAGTTAAAAGAATTTCAGGTTCATCATCGTATTCTTCAAGTTCAGTTTTCGTTTTTGGTGGCACCTTCCTTTGAAATAGCTTCATGCAGTAATGTAATCACCTTCTGTTAAAATGCTTCCATCGTCAGCTATAACCACTCCGATTCTGACATTTTCTTGTCAATCAGTTTCTTCCCAGTAGCAAACAGATCATTTGTCTTGTTTTGTAACCTACTCCTCTCCAACTGTTCACATTAGTGGTTGATAAATTTTTCTCAGTTAGCTCGGGGATGTTTTTCGATCTCCTTATTTATCGGTCGGATTTCTGGTATTTACTTTCCGGTTGCTTTCATTTCATTCCGTTTGTAAGCAAGTGCAAATTGTTTCAGATCTTATCCATTTAGAACTCTTGTTTGGTCGTCGCTTTGAAGTGTATCTTCGCGATGTTTATTATTGTAGTTTTTAACTCGGTCCATATTTTATCTGGTGTTTGTTTTTCTTCTTAATCCATCAATGCTTGGTAACGGTTTTTGATCCCAAATCTACATCCCTTGCTTATGTTTGTGAAATCGTATCTGGTGGTTGTCGGTTTCAAGTAGATTCTGCGATCCGAGGCCATAAGAACCCATCACATTTTCCATTCCTTCTGGGTCATCACCTACTTAAGCATTGAAATCAACTGTAATAACGATCACATCTTTCTTTGGAGTATTGTTCAACAAAGACTACAGTTGTTTTGGTAAAAAAAAATCAGTGTCTCTCGTGTTGGCATTGTTCGTTGGAGTATTGTGCTTGAATGACGGTAATGTTGAAAGGTTTTGCTTGCAAATGGATGGTCATTAGACGCTCATTGACAGGGTTGCATTCCATGACTGTCTTGTTTGTCTTCTTTTGCGATGAACATGGCAACACCACGCAATCTTAGTTTCTCTAGCCCAGAGTAGTATAATATTATAGTACTTGCATCATCTGTATTAAAGTATCCTTCACCCGGGAAACGCATTTTCAATATTTCTGTTACGTCAATTCTGAGTTTCTCCAACTCTCTTGTGAGAGGTGGAAGCTTGTCCATATTCATAAATCTGACATTTCACGTTGCTATTTTCTGTCGTTGTTGCATGCAATGTGGCTGGCGAGTGTTAGACAAATTGCGAGTAAAAATATTCCTTTCATCTGTGTATGTAATATTCTGTTGACTCCCATTTTATTCCAGGACACTTCTGTTAATGGGACGCAGAAACGGAGATGCGCTTACTGGATACAGTCAGATAATGGGTACGCCAAGAATATGTATTAGTCTTTATTTCTACTATTTCAATGCAGTTATATTATAAGTTGATAATATGTTTACTATAAACCAGTATATATAATAGATAACCCGTTGTGGTAGAGTATCACTTAATCCGTTATTTAACGTTTCAGAGATGGCTGGCTTTGGTCAAAAGGGGGATGCAAAGTGCTGAGCTCCAAAAGTCCCAATTACACCGACTGCTCATGTAATCATCTCTCGAGTTTTGCTGTGCTTCTCGATTACTCTGGGATATTAAAGGTAATTGTTGACTGTCGTATGTATAGTTAGATTATTGGCAATACCACTAAAGGATTTATAATATAATAAAAATGGTAAACAATAGAATCAAAAACGAAGATAATAATATAGTTTGAATATTGTGATTTTAGAAATTAAATAAAGAACATGTGTATATTTAGGAAATTAACTTCCTTATCGAAGGAAACATATATGAGTAAAAAAATACATATTATATAAATCTGATCACCACGAAATGAAGACGCAAACATTGTTATAATTTACTTTGTAAAATGCGTCGTATAACAAGATTATATGAAAAATATAGAATATTGTAAAACACATTACTGTATTCTGTCTATATGTCGCAGAATATTTATTGAGTCAACAGATTAAGACTTATTAAGCTTATTCGTACATTAATTTCCAAACGAAATATAAGTTATTGTACCAAATAGGCTAGTTCGGCTAAATGAGTTGATTGTACAAGTTCGAGTATAATTAACTAGTTGTAGCTCTCCTGATTACAACTAGGTTGTTTATTTCATTTTACAAATAGGCAAGATTGTGTGAAAATAGAGACAGTGTGAAAAGTGTAATTAGTGTGAAAAGTAGAGTGAGAAAAGTAGAGATTGTGTGAAAAGAGAGACAGAGTAGATTTAATTGTGCATTCTTTAAAAACATGTTCTATTTTTTGGCCTTCGTGCTTTTTTAGACTGATGTTTTGCATAATACTTAGTCTAATGCACATTTGTCTTGTCGCATAATCTCTGGTTTTTTAGATTTTTCAAAAATTCCCTCTCCTTCCCTTTCCTTCCCTCTCTCTTCCCTCCCTTCCTCCCCACTCCTACTTTCCATGTGTGATGGAGAATTTAATTGGAAAGGTCACTCACATTTATGTGTTACATAGATTTTATTCCTAACATGTTCAAGTTTTATTTGACTGAACAACTTAGCGGCTTTCGACAAATACTTCAAAGGAAAGTTTTCACGTGTGTCCAGTAAATGCAGATGGTCATCCTAATTTTTTTAAACCTTCCTGCAGAGACTTGATGCAGAATGTATGGACTATTATCTTTGTTTGCCTGAAGTGGCGTCTAAATAAAATTAATTGTGAAATACCTTATGTAATGTTCTAAATATGTACATAATGAAGCATTTTAGGTCATACTATCATCAGCTAACCCCCGCGGATCCAATATTGAGATATTTAGGAGTTCAAGAAAATATCACTGCGGTTCCTGAAACTCTTTTTTTCTCCTTTAAATAAACTCATATTGCACTATACAACAGCCCAAATATGTTATCTTGAACTATTTTAGGAGAGCCGCTCAGACGTTTTAAAACTTGTAAAATTTATTGAGCAAATGTTATAAATAAAATTGATTTAACACACGGAATATATTGTCTTGTGATCCCAATTTTTTTCAGATCAGTACGATAGTACAGGACTTAATTTTTGTTACTTACAATAGAATAAAAGTTATCGAAAAACTACTGCCCCCGATACCTACTGTTGATATTTTATAAATTCACAACTAACGGCAGATATTGGCATGCGCTTTGGAATCCAGTTACTCAACTATCAAATAATTCATTCAGCCAGTTGTGGGTTTATGCATTACTATTATACTCTTGAGTTCTTCTCTAGACATATGGAAGACTATTAATGTTATCTAACTGAATCAAATCATTTTATCTTTAGATTACCTACTATAGTTGACTAAAGGGATCACTTTATTCATTTCTATAGTCAATAAAAAATAACATGATTGGCAACTAACTATATGTTGATTTTTTTTGTAATTTTTTTTTATATCTATATTAATATGTTTAGAATATGTTTCAAAATTTTACAAGCATAAATGAAGATTTCTTTCAAATATCGATAAGGAGTAACCGTGCACGCCTTGTTTTTTGAACGAGTTACACACGCCATAAATATTGGTCTTTCACTAATATTGTTTATGTGATTGGACTTAAATGAGATACATACATAAATCAATTATCCATCCAATATTTATAATAAAATGTAGTCAACTCGCTTGAAGGAATAGTGGCATGTTTCCTATAAAAAAATTATTAAAGCGTGTATCGATCCTTTATTAACCAATGGTTAAATAAACTGGTAATGTAGCCGAAAATTTCTTAATATTTTCTGGAATTCTGTACTGCTCATTAGCGTTCTATTATTTGCAATAAAGCTTTATTATGCCATAATACGAAAAGCATTAGGTGATCAACAAATTTTAATTATGAAGGAGAACCCCTATTATTGATTTTGTAGATGACATAGCACTAAATGTATGAAACAGTCGCAGATTTAAAGAAAATTAAATTTCTTAAGTACGTCTTTATCTTAACACTAGCAAGACAGAAAGAAGCTTTTCATTCAAGCACATCAAACTGTATTATAATCTATAGAGAAACGAGAACATCGTGGTAGTGAATAAATTCAAATAAATCGATGGAATAATGAGTTGTAGTATAACACAAGACGTTAAAACTTATAAAGTCCTTACATGTCTGACATGCAAACAATCTGAAAAAATCATTGAAGAATGACACCTAAATAAAGCTTTTTTACTGTCAGTGGAATCAGCTGCACATATCAACCACACTTGAAAAACTATAATGTTGTTGTTGACACTAAATATATTTTAGAAGAAGCATTAGGATCAAGAAAGTACCTTATAATTATCTTCCTGAGGCAAGTATCAAAATTTTATAAATATGTCTATGAATCGCGAAATACTTCACCAGACATACGAAAGGATTGGTATTGGGATCGGAGCATGCGACACCAAAGAGGGACATACTAGCAAGTGAAGAAGAAATGCGAAGGACATGGATGTATTGAATAGATACAAAGGTCAACAATGATGGTAGAAATACTAGAGATGTCGACGAAATACTTGGTGAAAATTGTAGTATCGGTATGTGTAAGAATACTGTATAAAATAATAAGTAAGCACAAAGCGAAGAGCCAGTATAAACAACAGGGAGACGGAGCACTACCGGTTTCGAGCTATTCAGCTTTCATGAGGTACCCGAGTCTCCCTACTGACGACTGGATTGCAAGTAGTACTTATTAAAAACACCAAACAAATCGCCAAAAAACATTTTGCATAGTAACATCAGATCTAGTATTTCGGGGATATCCACCAGCAATAACCACCACATAATATCACTTTTAATCTTGTATTCAAAAATCGATAGTATGAATAGTTTGATCGATCTTAAGAAATGTTAACTCTACCTTGACTTTTTACAATGTAATTTTAGAAATATTATTTTTAAATATGTGCAGGAGTATGGTAAAATCACCCCCCCTTCAGACCCATATTTGGCTTAATACATTATACATTAGCTACTTCCCTCAAACTTTATTATTTTTAAATCTAACTGATCGGTTCTCTGTCAGTTCTTCTTTTTGCGACCTATAAAAATTATTTGAAGACAAAATAATTAATTTACTTCGTGGTCACTTTTGAATTATACTCAGAGTTTTGTTCACTAAGCTCTTGTTTCGATAATTTTCAGAAAATTCCTGATGTGCACAATAAGATCAGTGAACTTCTATCATACTTTGGCTCTACTCTGACGATTATTTTTCTCCTGCTCTTTCTCGGCTTCATTTGGTTCATGTGAGTTACTACCTAATTGGGTCGAGGACTATGAAAAAAATATATCCAATAATTGTCTTAATTCTCTGTTATTATCTACTAAAATATTGTCTATCAAATATAAAAATAAGCAAATGCGAATTCTAAATAGCACTCTAAGCTATGGATTTGTGAAAATTGTAAGTTTAGTTATAGAGATAATCCGTAGAATGTTTAATACTCCACCCATTTAATATATTCATTAAGCCTAATTAATATTGACTTTTTTTTTTCTTCCAGTGGAGTATTCTCCCTGGAGCAATTCAATCTGGCGCTCTGCCTCTTGTTGGGGAATGTCTCCTTTCTGGTCAGCATCTCTGTCACCGAGAACAGGATTGCTTGTGGTATCGTGGCAGGCTGTATTCACTTCTTCTTCCTTGCTGCCTTTATATGGAAACTCATCTTCGGCATAAATGCACTCCGTCTCGTGTGAGTTGTTGATCATCCGTTGTTTTTTTCTGTCTAGTAAGAACGTGGGCAACTATTGTTGACTTGTTTTTTAAATGCTTTAAAGGTTTTTAAAATGTAGGAAATGTATTAATTTGCAATTTGCAATTTGTATATTTAATATATATATATAATATCTCTTTTATTAAGTAACCTATTTAATGGTGTCCATCTTTACATAAAGCTTTCGCATTTCCTCTAAAAAAGTGCTTTGAAATCATCATATTTCGGTAACGCTAATTTATTAAATTAATTAATTGTATTTTCTTTATAAAATGGTTGCGTCTACTAAACTTATCTAGTAGGCTAGTAATTAATTCGAGTAATAATCGCTTTATTACTATGCCTAAGTAACTGCTTTATGATTTATATCAGAGTGTTTAATTTATAGTGCTTTGTTTGTTCAAATGTGTTTGCCTCCATGTGTTTGTTCATTCTACAAAATAAATAGGGCTAGGGGGAACAGGTCGTAATATTTACGTTTTTAATTATTTTATTAGATACCAAGTAAACCACTTTTACATGGCTGTTTATTTTTACTTAGTGTATGGTCCAAACTTAAGTTTAGGTTGTTACTGAAAACTGTCCAATTCCAGCCTCTCAACACGCTATATTAGCGACGTGATGATCAAGTGGAAGTGGAGGATTGTGGCATTCGGTTACCTCGTCCCTGCAATTATAGTTGGGATAACTGCTGGCGTTCGACCTACTGCTTATGGCAAAAACAAAC
>JAUZND010002033.1:0-13105 GCA_034780555.1 Coelogynopora nodosa
CTTTGAAAAACTCCATTCTAATGTCAAAATTAACTTCATTATATAATGAATTGAACAAATTATAAACATTAGTATTGTCATTAAAAGTAAAAAATTGCATACTGGCAACATTATTTGAATTAAACTACCTAGATAACAGGAGTTACCAAGATTAGTGATACCTATTGGTTTAATAATAGGACAAACATTATTAGGTGAGGGTTTAAGAATAGTCTGAGAATAATCATGGTAACTATCAACATCGTAGTTAATATACAGGCATTAATTAAAATTAGTTAAAATTTATTAGTAGATGTTTTCATATTTTATCCTATTATATAAATAATTAGACAAGACAAAACCTCATGTGAAATATATATTAAAGTGAGCTACTTATTGATTATTTTATTTTAGAAATAAACAGTTAACAAAATTAAGAAACACATGTGCTATTAAAAGAAAAATGTATTTTAAAAGTTTTAAAATTTTATGATTACCGGTTATTAGGTAAAATTATTTTAATTAAATATTTTAAGATATTTTGAAAAATATTATCTTATTTTTCATATTATTGTGATGAACTGGTTCTGCTAAAAATTAATTTGTTCTGTATCCCTTTGAATATTTCCCATTGCAGGGCGTCTGGTTCCCCTGTTTTCATTATTTGTGGTCAAGATGGGCACCCCCAATGGAACGGGCGAAACTTGTTGGTTTTACATATGCTGGTACGTTATGGATCAGGTTTATATAGTAACAATAATTGCTTTAAATAATCACCTTAAGTGACACCTTAATTTAGATGAACAAGTAGAGTTATCGATTTATACTTAATTGTTTTTTGCATATATAAATAATTGAATTTCTTTAACAGTTTGTAAAAATTGTAGTAATCATAATAGCAAACAGAATATTGATAATGAAACTATTTCGAAATTAGTAAGTAAAAGTAGAACCACATAAAAATCATATAGCATAAGTTGATTTTTAAAATGTGTAAATATTGATAGTATTACATTCAAAAATAAATAATACAAAACAAAGGATTCTAGAGAGTATCTGTACAAACAAGCCTCCAATAACTAGACTAAAACAAAAATAAATAAAGTAATACATCCGAGCATTCCTTGTACATAATGCAACAGGCCTAAACAAGACATGATATTAATTAATGCCTGTGGAACATGCTAAGCCAAATCTAGAAATCTATGAAACCAGAAATAAAATCTGTATTATATTATTACAATGATCGTGTGGGGGCAGCGTGTGACTAAACTAAACAACAATTTAGACTTTTTAAAAAATTTATAATTGACATATTCGACTGAACACTGATAACATTGTTGATGAAATTAATCTGTTGGTAATATCCTAAATAAAGTATTAGAAACGTACACGATATGGTCTTAGCCGTATAACGTGGATGTGAGAGAAGGGAGAGTGAGGATTTTTCTTATAGTTATAATAATGAATAATCACATTCCATTCCTCAACTCCACCACAATACAAAATAAGAATGAAGCAGAATTCATCAAAGCGACTGCCAAATATAGTAAGTCCTAAAGTAATATATAAACAATGGAAAACAACATTCAAACAAAGCAATGTGTTATCATCAAACCACAAATAATAATTTAGAAATATGTTTTAAAATCCAAAAATAGCTTGTTCTCTTTAAAACTGGCTTGGAGTGATACATGGCAATTACAACCTTTCTTTTAAGAAAACATCCTACCAAATTCAATATGCAAAAAGAATTATATATATATATAAATAATTTTATGAAAAATAATATTAGTAAACTGGAGTTTAACATATTAAGACAAATAGAAAAGTACCTAATTAAAGTAAAAGTATTTTTAGACATTCCATTTGTTTCTTCTATGTTGAATTGGTAAATTGAATTTGTTGTAATTTCTTTTGAAATTTAACTATAGATTTTAAGATCAGAATGCGTTAACAACATAATATAAGAATTTTGGATGGTTCTCGAACCTTTGCGTGATTAGATATCGGTAACTTCCAATTTATCTCAAAAAGCAAATTTATGTTAAAACAATTAATCAAAAAATCCTTTTGTTATATGAAACTCTTTTTTTTTACATCTGTGTTAAGTTTTACTTTTTACAAATCCATGGCCGTTTAAGGGATATACCATGTTTGTCCTCTCCAATCTTAAATGTCATTAAAAATATATAGTATATGATTAATTTATTTAACGGAATGTTATAAATATTGATTATTCTATTGAAAATTATTAATATTTAATATTACATTAAATATCATGAATAGTGAAATATTATCATAAAAATTAATAAAACGTGGTGTCTTCTGCACAGTTGAAATTAATTTATGGAAATGAACAATAACTATTTAATTATTTAGATGAATATAATTAAAGTTAATAATTTAGAGAAAAATCAACAAACATATTATTTGTAGCATGCTATAACATCGGTAAAAGTTCATACTCAATAAATTTACGAGCTATTCGGTTAAGTACATGTAGGTGATTGTAGCTACATTCTCGTGTATACCTTGATCATTCTAGGTAAAACGAGATTAAGCTTATTTACTAAAACAGTGTTTCACTGAAATATTTTGAACTCAATTATGTAATCTCTAGTGTGATAATTTGTTACCAATCGACCTAGTTTATAAAATCTGTAACCTTACAGCATTTTATTTGATAACCTCTAATAATAATACACGCTATTTGAAAACTACAGAATTTGTCTTTTGTTTATCCAGACGATAATAAATAATATGGAAATTTTATGAGATTTCGAATTTGTGGAAAAAATTGTCACGTCATGAATTTGTATATATGCGCTGTTATATACGAATTAATCCGCTGTTTTGATTATGATTTTGTTTCAAAGCGAAAAAGCAGCTTGTTTCAGTAACTTGCTGTCCATTTATTTGCATACATGCATAAAAGTTTTTACATACATACATTTAAATGTTAAGGTTCCTATAAAACACAATTTTAATAGTTAGTTTGGATATATAAATTGACCAAAGCATTGAAACAGTTTAAATGTTACGAAATGGTACTCCAACTCCTCCACTTCAACAGTAAATGATGGATTCGTTCGCTAGTGAATTAAAATAGAGTACCTTAAAATATAGAAACAAATTAACGTATTACATTTTATTTAAGGCTAAAAGATTACTCTAGTTTGCATATCTTTGTAAATAGAATATCTATATAACGAATTGAAAAGAATGTTTTTCATGAGATATGACTATATTAATATATATATATATAGGCCGATATGCAGAGAAATAACTTGGAATATTACTTGAGGTTTATGCAACAGCTGCTAAATCGACGGCTTTGTTATACACGTCAACGTTCGTGCTTTTCTTAATTTTTTATTTTGACATACTACAAGTTACATTCTTTGTTCAACTATCTCCTTAATTATGCTGAGAGAACTACAGCATGTACTGTATTAACAAACCTGTTTACCCAGTTGCGATTTTTGCGTGGTTCTCTCGATTTTGAACTCACAATTATATATTACAATCATTTTCTTTTAACTGTACTTTCTAAAAAAATCACATATTTCTGTTGTCTCATAATATATTTGATTTTCCTGACAAAGCATGTTTGCGTACTCGCACATTTATTTATTTTTTAAATGCATAATTTATTATCTGTATTCATATTATTATAACTGAAAGCATAATATCAAACTGGCATAAACATATTTGAGAAAAATACGCAGTGAACTGATAGTATGAACTATGTGTGGGGAGCAGCACCAGAAAAAAATCCTGCTGAATTTTATTGATTGTGTTTGCTATTTTTAGTTTAATATACTCAAAATATGACTTAGGATTAATATGCCGTTTTAAGTAACTCCCAATAGTTTTTTCTTACTCCCAGAGAGGCGTGTATTAGGATTGATTCGACGTCGTCGATCAATTTAAAATGTGTCGTTCGACTTTGGAATTTATAACATTACATTTTTTGTATTATTCAGTGTCCCGAAAACTTCATAATGTTAAAGGCCATGCTTATGCACTTTTTCACTAATCGTCCAACTCAAATTAGTAAAGTAGAAATGCAAGCTATATTTCTAAATCTGTTTTAACTTTTATTATATATTTCGCAAGTCAATCGGCCACATGTGTACGAAAACACCATTTCTGCAGAACACTGATACATAAGAAAAGAGTAATTTTGTTATATCTCTGGATTTATAGATTAAAATTAGGGGCGTATCTAGGGATCTACAAAATGTGATTGTTAGGGGGCTAGTATGTGATCAGTAGGCTAGGTCACTAGTTGCTTCAGTAGGCACCACAACGATAACTCTCATTGTAAATATGAGCCTATCTCGAGCGTATGTATATTGAATACCTTCTTCAATTTCTTTATTGATACAATAAATGTACAGATCTGGGCCTACATTATGGTTGTTACATCTGATCTAATATGTTATTCTAAACTAGCTAGACCCTTATTTGAAATAGTATTTTCAAACTACTCGATATATATACTGTTAAAGACATATTTGATTCGAAACATAGTTAATATGAATTAAATACAAAACAAATCGTTTTAATTTTTTGTTTGAAATATATTTAATACAATAAATATACTTTAACGACACCGACTAAGTCTACCTATAATTATGAACCTTAGTAAGATCCAAAGCTCGTGTGTTTTTAATAAATATTTCTCCTTCAAGTGGTTTGATTGTTTCTTTGTAGATTCGTCGAAACCTGCAGTACCAGATAAACACCACTGTCTTCTATTTGACCCATGAGTGTATCCTAGTTAATAGTTTTATTTTCTATAATAATTTGTCCATATTTTCATAGTAGTACTTTGTTGTCTTGTTTTTATCGTTGGCTGTGTAGGTGCGTATATACTTTAGTTATCTTAATAAGAAGTTCATATCAAAATGTTAATCTTACACATTACAAGTTCAGGTGTGATTTTCACAAACATGGCACGTTGCCGTGTATACTACTCTGTACTGGAATTAAAAAAGTCGCGAATAGATATATATTATGTGTAATCATGGAACATATAATATACAAAACTAATATAAATATTATGGAACATGTTATTTATTGAACATGTTACATATTAAGTTTATATATCGATTTATTATCGATAAATATCGATAAATATGATACAAATTAATATTATAAAAAAACAATTCTTTGATGTCAATAAATATTCAAAGTTTTTTTCTATATCTAAAGTCAACTTTAGTGTAATTTTTCAAATGAAACGCTATGTAAATTACGAAATACTTCCGTTTCATAAGTTAGAACAGGGCATATTCTATCGCTTCCCACTTCTCGTACTTACACTACTATATATTGTTAATTTTATAAAACTATTTTTCTATCAGTATGAAGCGGAATATATATTTTTGTACTAATATTTTAAATATATAGATCTCTTCTATATATATATATATATTAAGTCCGTTACATATATATTAGGTTGTTAATCATAAAACGTGTGATTTTAGGTATGTATAACATATCGTTATTATTTAAGGTATGACTATTTTTCTTACATTAAACAATAATTAATGAGTGTTAGGCACCTTATTAATATAATATTTATGAGTAATGATCTGAAATGTGTCTCATGTAAAAAATAAACACAATTGTGTTGGGTCAGCTTTAATTCCCAATTTATAAAAGGTAAGTATTTGCATTATAGATATAGAACCATAATTGTACATACATGATTATATATATATATATATTTAACAGAGCCCCGTTGATACCAAACCTTTTTTCACCTCAATTTTTATAATTATAATGTTTTTTGTTATGAGAATACTCCAAAAATCATATTTATTTAACATTTTGTTACTCGCGTTCTTTTGAGTTTTTATATCAACATGTAATATAGTTATTTAAATATTTTTAATGGCACATCATTGTACAATTATAATTCATGTATTAATTTCAAACTATATTAGCAAAAATTTGAGATTCACATTAATGACAATTTTCGTAAGAAAAATCTATCTTTTTTATAATTGACCCTTAAAAATCCCTTAAATTTCAAATTGGGAAAGACGTGGGAACCCTGATTTAAATAAGAATATAATGTGGCACTATAATATATAGAACTTATATGTGAGCCACTATACTTTACAAAAATCGTCTCTATATAGTTTATATTAGTCCAAATGCTATGGACAACGAAAAACTAAAATCTAACCACCGCAAATATTTGGTATTAAAAAGTAGACAAGAAGACTAATCAATGTCAGTATTGCTTGTTATTTCGACTAGATGCATATTTTTGAATTCCAATCAGTTGGTTTAGGTTTGTCTTAAAAATAGGGGATACCTACTAGCACATTCATTATTTGATAAGTAATACGGTTATACGTATAATTTCAAAGTGGATAGGCATATACTTATATTATAATAAAAATCAATAAAATTGATTATATGAAAGCACGTTATATAGAATATTTTATCTGCAAATTAATAAAATAAAGAAAGGTCTTTTAAAAATGTACCTTTATTTAATCAATTTTAGTGACATTTATTTAATATATTTATGATTACCACTATAGATTGATATCTCCTCTCTATAGTGATAGTCTCAAGTCACGTGGCCTTCTCAAGTCACGTGGCCTTCTCAATTCACGTGGCCATGCATTCTCAATTTCAGGTCTCCACATCGGGAATGCTGTGACTCTTCCTATAGCGGGTTTACTGTGTCAGTACGGATTTTCCGGCGGATGGCCATCGATATTCTACCTTTTTGGTACGTTGGAATGACTTCGAGGTCACCACTTATACTATGCTATGCTATATATTATAATATGTTTTAATAGTATAATATATTATTATATTATTATATTATAATATTATAGTATAATATGCTACTATATTATGTTATGTTAATAATTTTGTGAACCGAGGTTATATGCATGTAAATTATTTTATATATAGGTAGGTTACGTCATAGTGGTGTTACGCCATACATGAGAATTCACCTTATTTTATATTTAAGCACTGGTTTTTCTGTGTTTCCACAATGTCAAAAACTCTTAGTTTTGATTAAATATTTATAATGTGTGTTTAATTGAAAAGGATACCTATATTTATACCTACAAATCCATTCCTCGGTGTCTAATTGGTTTAACATTAAACAAATATTTTATTTTATAATACAGATGATAATGTATACTCTATTTAAATTACTTAAAAAACTTTTAGACTTGTTCAACTTGTTACACTGTCATGAATTGTAATTTTGTAGACGTTTATACACGGGATAATTGCAATATCAAAATAACAGAAGTATCACATTTAAATAAGTTTTGATATGATAGTTTTTGAAATTATGATAAGTTTTATGAAAATTATTAATATTATTTCTGTAAGATTCTCAATTTCAGGAAATGTTACATAGAACCTCAATTATTATTTTGTGTGTTCTGTAAAATAATTACATTATCAATATAAAAAAATCTTGGTGGAACAATTAATACTAAAATCATAGTGTAATTAACATATAATAAAACTATAAATTACTACGTTCGATAAATGAACTTAGCATGCTAAAAATGAAATAGTGTAAACATACAACTTAAGTTATATAAGACGACTGGTGTGACCTACGCCTATATGCCGATTGAAGTGTTTAAGAGTCACAAGCTGCTCATGATAAGAGTATAAAATGTGCGCTTCAACGTCAGGTCATTCCGTTATTTCAAATCGAATGTTTATTCTTCTAAGTTTAATATAGGTACACAACATTTGCATGCATTTATTTAGACTTCGTGTCGCAGATTAACTGAAGTTGACAGTTTACCTGCCAAAGATCTGCTATATAATATGGGAGTTGAGGCCAACCGTCTAACTGTGATGCTTAGTCTTAGCTGTTCTTCAATGTGCTGGCGGATACCAGATTTGAGATTTTATTGTTTGTGTGACCGTTCATGCAGTTTAGTTCTAGAATATAAACAAGTCATATATTATGTCTGGTAGCAAAGACAAAGTTTCTTTGTCTATGGTCTGTAGTTAGTGGGTGTGTACTGTTGCTAACACTTGTGATTGTCACGTGGCAATCAAGTCGTATCTGATGCTTAGAAACCATTGATTACTAACCGAAATAACTGCAGTACGCCATGTTAGGAACCTATCTTTGAAAATGTATGATTTGGAACAATATTGATTACGAAAATACCACAAATACAAATTAATAGCATTACTATTAATACGACTTACAAGTATTTAAATTAAAATTTAATGAATTATCGTTTTCATTTATTGGTAACATACAAATTTTATAAAGTGATTTTTATTTTACACTGTCCATATTCATTATTATAATTTGATGTAATGCATTGTTAATATACCACACTGTAATATTATCATATATATATTTTTAAATATCATACTTTAATCTAATGCGGTATATACCTTCCATGCTTCCCCGTTGTAATACACTCCAAATAACTGTCTGATAACTCTTCAAATTAAGAATAGAGATATCTATGTTCCCAATCAACTCACATTAAAAATGGAACAATACAGCTGACCATATTATAGATCATGAATTTATTAGTCTTTGACAAAATTATTGACATATTTCTGTCATAAAATCAACTAATTTCCGCATTCAATCGATATAGCAGATAGGTTTTTATTCCAGGCTGTGTATGTAGCCATAAAATAGGGTCAATATTTATCTGGTTCCTATCCTGAGCACTTCTAATCATATAGTAACATATTTACAGAAAATTAGTTGTTAATTTTATCTCTTATTTTAACCTATAGAATAGTAAATAAAAATATATGTTAAATAATGTAAATATATTGTCAATATATATAGAAAAATTCACTCAAATAGAAAATCCAACACAATACCTCCAGTGGCTTTATGATTTAAACTCATATATTTTAATTTATTAACGAAGTCTTTTATCCTTTAGTTTCTTTTGGAAGCTATATTCAGTGGATAATTCAGTCGACATTGAGTTAAATAATGTCCCATTTATTACAGAAAATCATTTGTTCCATATAAGCTTATATAGACCATAATATAGATCCTTTCAATCAAAACTGACGGTATTTATAAGATACTCTCTTTCATGAATTATATGATTTCGTATTTCAGGTGCAGCCGCACTTGCTTGGTGCATTCTTTGGGGATTTCTGGTATTTGATGGACCGGAATCACATCCTCGCATATCCAAATATGAAAAACAGTACATCCAGAGCAGTTTGAAGGGCCAGATTGAGGAGAAGAATACGGTGAGAACTACTTACATTTGAATCATGCGTGTTTTTATCATTTTCCGTTCCAAAAATATAATTATGATTAACTAGAAGAATCATTATAATTTGTCTACTCTGCGTACTCCTCGTTATTATTATAATACAGCATAAAAATATTAATTGTTGCACATTTTTCATGTGTTAAGAAAAAGCCGATAGCAATTTTGTTAAGCAATTGGACTACGTAGCGTTCAAATTTGTGTTTAAATTAGAGACAATTAATAATAAAGACAATACTTTGGGTTTCTATAAAATAGTAACTATTTTTAGGTTTTTTGACAAAAACATTGAATTTAATAAAATAAAAAAATATTATTTTTTATTAATATATATGTTTAAATATGTAAATTGTTTAGTGGATTCAATAACCTTTTTATAGATGGATTATTTCGTAATTAGTGCCAAATCTATCTTGAACTGTATTTTAATTCGATAACTTATATAAAATGACAATATTAGTGTTTTAAGAATTCATATTTTAACACCAAATATGTACACAATATAATACATATGATTTTTCAATCATGGGTCATTCACTTTGTTATATGATATTGGTAATTAATTTTTATGATTTATGTATTTATGCATATGTTTTGGGGGAAGTAATCTGGATAGATTAGTATAGTTAAATATAATTTATCTCGTTTAAAAACGGTCGTATTTGACATATTTATGTAATGTATGTAATGTATTGAAGATAAGGTAAATACTATACACACATCTATACACTTTTTTTATTTTAGCACTTTTTCTTTATTTTTATGTGTTATGTTCATATGATGTAATTGTTATTTTTTCTTATAAAAAACCCAGGGAAACTTACGTAATTTTTTGGGTATGGCACCCAGCATATCTTAACTATATATTTATAGTTCATCCCAACATAATCATTGTACACACGCAACCACTCATACCCATCTTTTGCCGCCCTGTGTAGAATTTGAAAATTCCAATCTTGTCAATCCTGAAATCCCCGGCTGTCTGGGCTATCATCATCGTCAACGTCACCTTCGACTGGAACGGTTACCTCTTCCTCACCAGTGTCCCGTCCTATATGAAGGATGTTCTTAAGTTCGACATCTCAGAGGTGTGTGTCTGGTGCAATAGTGACGTCGTGTGTGCTCAAAATGGGTTCAGAGACCACCGGCGGCTTGGTTTGAGATGAATGGAGTCTTAGTTTTTGGTGACTTAAATCCGGGGTGAAAAATTAATATTTTTCAAGGTCTGTTAATTTAAACAAACAATGGCAATTTAAAGGACGTAATATAAAGGACCTTATATGTTTTTTATAAAATGTTATAATTAATTGTAGTAAGTTTAATTGTAATTATTTACTTTAACTTTACTGAGTATTTCTTGTTTAATAATATATATATATATGTAATTATTATCCACTAGTTATAAAATACTAAAGTAATACGATATTACTAGAATAATTTAAATCAATAAATAAAATTTCTTTTATTTGTTTATTTCAGAATTATTTTGAAATGGTTTTGTTATCTGTATATATCTATAATAATAATAATCAACCGGAAAAGTTATGTGTTTTTAAATAGTTTTTCAAATTAAGGTATAATTTATAAAAACCATGACGTAAACTAAAAGTTAATTTGGAAGCCACTATTAATAATCCATATAAAGTAAATTGAATATAATAAACGCTTAATAATATGTGATAAAATTTCTTTAATATGATCAGTTTGTCAATCATACCATTTTATTATATTATACAAACAGTTTGCGATTACATTTTTTTAGTTTGCGCTTAGTCGATGCAAGCATTGCTTTTCTAGTTTTTGTAACTCTATTCGACGCAAACTCAAATATGGAACATAATAATTATATAATAATTGTAAATAATTCCTTTCTTTGTTCCCCCGTCACTTTATTCCTCACAATTGTTTACCGCTTTCAGAATGGAGGACTTTCCTCTCTTCCCTACATTGGATTCTGGATTGGCCAGGTTGCCATGGCCTACATCTCGGATGCCCTTCGGGAAGCTAATGTTCTGAGTACTACATGGATTCGAAAGACTATGACCTCAATTGGTGAGTAAAGATGAAAAAATATCAATCATTTGATTTATTTTTATAGAGAAAAAATAGATAATAAATAATTTGATTTTGTTTTCATATCTATTTCTCTGTCGTCAGATCAATTCCTTTTATTGTTTTTTTAGAGTACGTTATTCTGTAATAAAATCTATTTTTCACTTCAAGGTATTTTATTCGTATCGATCTATATGAGTATTCTGTCTACTTATTTCCTGTCTTATTTCACCCTGCTCAATATTCCTCTCCGGCAATTCTTTATTTTATTTAATCAATATACCTGTATATATTTAATACATATGATTTATACATTAATACATTTATTTACTACATTGATTCATGGACGTCGCCAGGATTTTCCAAAGGGGGTCGTTTTTTTTAAAAGGGCACACTCAAGATAAAATTGTGCACCAAAGATTAAATCCACAATATTCGGGGGGGTCTAGGGTCCAGGGGTAGATTAATTTTAATATATAATTTCTTTGCATAACTAACTGTAAGCAATACATTAACATAGATAAGGCATTTTTCTTTATATATATAAATACGTCATGACGCTGTATATACAGGTACAGTGTACATAGTGTGAAATTTATAATATTACCAGAGGGGCAATATTTTCTGAAAAGGGCATTTATTTACCCTCGACCCCTTCACCTATGCAGATTTTATTAGTTATTTAGACATATAAGATTAAAATACACAAACATAATTAATACTTAGCATAGAAAAAGGGCCCCATTATCAAAAAAATTTACTATGACATTACGGAGGATACCGATTCGTGCTTATCGATTGACTTTGTCTTCCTACTAGTGATTGGTTGACTTGAAGACAGGATTAGGAAGGGTTACAGCGTCCCACTGCCACTTTCTGACTCATACTACTTATAGTTAAAAAAGCGTGAAATCGAAAAAGCAATAATGAAAAATCACCGTTAAAGTTATTAAGGAAACACATTCAAACCTAACTTTCAAAGATACAATCCCAACATTTTCATGCAAATTTTCAACAATGTACTGTAAAAATTTATTAAAATCATGCAACAATGTGGTATAAAATCGGGCACTATATTAAAAGATAGAGATAATTTAAATTTTAAATATGTTTTGACGCAGTTATCTGCATGATTTTGCATATTTATTAATATTAGTCACAATAGCAATATTCAATGATTATGAGGTCATCAATGCATATTTTTGAGGGCGCGCAATATATTGTTGCATGCATTGAAAGAGAAGGGTTGTACGCTGGTTGGGACATTTAAAATAATATAAAATTAAAAATTTCAGCAACGTATTAAAATATTATAACCAATATATTTCTGCTGCCTTTGTCAAGGTGTACAGATTAACTGTAAAACGGAACAAGGGGTTAGTACAAGGCAGATTAAGAGTGAGTAAGTGGTCCAGTAAGAAAGTTAAGTGATAAAAAAGTAAGCACAAAAAGTAATACACATTTCTTCTTATTTACATTAAACGACAAATATAGTTCATTCACTAATTTTAAATTTTAAGAGTGGATCTTTTGAAGTTGCAACCCAACAAAAAACTAATTTGAAAACCAACAAAATGTGTTTGATATTACTTACCCGCATGTATAACTTATAAGTATAATAATCCGTCTCTAATTAATTATTTATACGAAATTTGTAAAGCATTACTTTATGATACGAGCATATTACTCCGAGTGGGCGTAGCGAACCAACTAGGTTTAATCGATATCAGAGTATCATAAAGAGCTTTACAAATGAGTATACGTAATTTTATTCTATGCAAATCAATATC
>JAUZND010002034.1:0-13104 GCA_034780555.1 Coelogynopora nodosa
TGTTTTTACATAAGTTACTGCATATTCATAACCAGGAATAACTATCAACACGCCTATTTATATAAAATTATTAATTTTGTCGCGCGGCGTCGCAAAAAAAGTTGAAATATTTCAACTTCCATTTAGCCGCGTCGCGTCGCGCTTGATGGGCGCTATTTCATTGAAAAGTATGTATTTCAACTTTTTGCGGAGTGTCGCGTAGCTTGGTGGGCACAGGCCTTAACCCCTATCCTCTTTTTCTCTTGTTAGTGTAAATGTAATATATAACTCAACTGTGTTCATTTTCTCATCCTTCTTTCTCTCGCACTGTTAGTGCACTATATGTGTGTGCAGTATATGTATAGTCAAATGAGTAGTCATGGAGATAGACCATAGAGATATAAATAATAACTTAGTTATATTGTATATACCAAAATGGACTCACTAACTATTGGATTTAGATTGTATGCAGGATTTCTCAATAGTATATATTTATAACTCAAACGCCTTGACCATTTAAAAAATGGAATATTTGCACATATTTCTGATCCACATATAAAATATAGCTTGCTGAAGTATAAATTATTTCTTATAATAATAATTATAGACAATAAAATATAACTAACACTAATCAAATTATATTGCTGTATAATTAATATGTCATGAAAGTTTGTTTCTGTAATCATTTATAATTAGCTTATATTATAGTATACTGATAGGTAACATAAACGTTTGCTTCTTATAGTAAAAAATAATAAAGGTTAATTTTCACAGTACAAAATAAACTAAATTGCAATTCAATTAAAAATTAAAAATTCCCTAAATATCAATTATATTCAATCTTATTTAGTTCAATATTAAAAGTTGAAGATTCTCTACAAAAAGCACAAGTTTTTTCAATTGCATTATTTTGTCAATTATCACAGATCAATATACGGTGAATATAACATATTGTATAGTAGGATTAAATATAACGTTAAAGTTATTTTAGTTAGTTATAATCAAAGACATTGGTTACAATAGTTTTTTGCTTGAAAGCCTAATACTTCACATTGAATATAATAGGTACTCGGTACAAAAATATTAATTAAATTATTAGTTATAAATATGCATTTTTCAGATTAATTAACTTATATACAATAGGTTTCTATGAACTGTATACCTATATACAATACTATACTATATATAAAGCTTTTGCACTTCTCTGACATATCGTTTGTTTAAGTAACGTTTAATTACAGAAAATACTTCAAGTAACACAATGAATTAAGTACAAAAATCAAACAATTCATTTTGCAAACTCTAAAGTTTGTCGCTAACTATATATTGTATATAAGGAAGTACTTAACTATACGTAATCTAACTAATCGTCCAAATATTGAAGATAAATTTAAAAATAAGTTATAGTAATCATGAGATTGTTACTTATATGGTGTATTGTTTAGCTAAATATTTTTCCATTATACACTTCATAAAATTATATATATATTATATTTATAATGCCTTTACAGGAAGTTGAAGCTTTTCATATAGTATGCGTTCAACATATTCTGATCCAACCAACTTACTCTTAAATATTACATTTTTACCAAATTTATTATGTTTATATCACAAATTATTAGGAACTATAAACTGTTAAGTTAGTATTACTTGTTTGGCAATTATAAAATATATAGTAAGGATATATTTGCAATGGGGATAAATATAAATTACGGTAAGCATATTTGGCTATATATATCAAAGAAATTTGGGAAAGGAAAAAGTACTACAATATATAAGATCAGGGTTTCTATTTTTTGATATTTTTGTTTAAAACTAATGATGTCAGAATAATACGAATTGTCCCCCCAGGTTCATAAAAAATGATAATCATAAATAAATATATATATACAATTGCATACTAAAAAATATTTTTTTCATTAAAAGGTTAGTTTTGAAAACTATATAGGCTATATAATTGTGATATAGCCTACACATATAATTTCGAAATCAAAAAATTAGAATATATTGTATGTGAAAATAAAAGTTAAATTTAAATTTACTAACATAGTTCTATTTAGAGGTGCACCCAGGGGGTGGGGGCTTCGAGCCGACTACTCCCCTCCGCCCTCCCTACTATTTATAAAACATATGTGTTTACTGGGACCTGTCATATAATATATAATATCACTGATGTATGGATACAGAGGGGCGCCGGATACCGCTCGGCCCTCTACCCGTCAGAGCATGAAGCCCACTATTTTTTCTAAGTTTCCTTTTTTAAGATAATCACATTTTGCATGGCATTTTCCGTCTCTGGTATACATGAAGAAAACCAAATAATATTAGTTGTAGTGATTGTTAGTTGCTTCCAGATTTCAGAGAAAGTCTCTAACAATCACAATTATTATTATCCATCACATGGCCTCAATGCTTTTTTTTTTAAATATTGCAAAATTCTTAAAATTTATATTGCTGTATAGGCACAATGTAAATAAATTAATAATTTATGGAGGCATATTTATTCATTTTATATACTGCCATTTTGAGCAAAGTCTATATATATATATACCTGATACCGTTTTTATTTTACTATTTTTTCGTGATCAAATTTGTCAAAATGCATAAATTATTTGTTAATAAAATTTCAATTTCAATTTAAGAATTGGAGAAGTTGTGATTATAAATTTTTGAAGAAATATGTAGCGCAATGCTCATTAATAAAATTTCGATGAAAAGTTTTGTTATAATTATCCAGCTATTTAAACTATTATGAAGTAAACATATAACTATACATACGTACTACTGAAGAGATTCAATAAGATCGAAAGCGCTCTAGTACTTGGAGAAGTCAATTAAAAAATTACAAATATAATTTTATAATAGATTCATTTCGAAGGTATACAATAATACTGTTTTAAGATATCTCCTGGTATAAGGTAAACTGTCGTATACGGTTTATAATGATTAATAATTAATTATATCTTCGGAACCAAATTTATATTCTCAGAGACTTTTTCTTAAAATATATATATTGTATATAGAAATATAATATTTAGTCAGAAGAAATTTGTTAATGCTATACTATTATAGTTGTATTAATTGTTTTAATAAATTGGCCTATATATACTAATAATTTGAACTATTTGAACAATTTGAACTAATATTTGAACTCTATATTTTTACTCTGAAATTAATCATTTGAATTGGGAGTGTAGAAGCTAATATTATCTTATATTATGTACACTTCTGTAGTCTATAGTCTATAATCTATAATCTATAGTCTATGCGTATATTCAACAACAATAAATCGTCAATTTGGGTTGTGACTTAAATCCAGAGGAAAATCCCAAGACAAATCCAGAGGAAATTTAACCACTTTTTAAAGATTGTCAATGTAATAGTAGTTAAGATAAACAAACAAGATAAACGTGAAAGGATTTTAAATGTTAGCTATAAGAAAAACAAATGAAAAGGATTTTAGAAGGTCGAGAAAACTGGTCAATATACGTATACATTTTAAATAATGTTGAAAAATACTATAGTAACATTATTTGTTTAATTTATTTTAATTAATTATTAAACCTTTTTTTTAGTATTTTCGTAATAATGTATCATTTTAAAATTAATGGATTTTTATTATATATTATTAAACAAGAAATGCGCAATAAAGTTAAAAAATATATTTTCGCTTAATAAATTTATATACATTTTAGCTTTTGTTTAATTATACTATTAAAATAATAAAACACACTACAGAGTGTTTTCATAATAAATTATAATCTGCATCTAATTTTAAAAATTGAAGTAAATTCAATTAGAACAATCATAATAACCATCATTAAGAACAAAATGATCATTGCTAACTTTACAATACATTTAATAGAATAGGCAAATTCATATCTTAGTAACTAATTTTAACCCGTTATTATAATGGAAGCATGATCGGAATTATTCTGGACAAATCATATGTCCTTCTTCTATTATCGTCTGATCATTTGAGCATATAAATTTAGTACTGTTGTATATTTTACGAAAAGAGGTACTCTGGTCCCACGATACAATCGTGCACCATTAAGGAAAACATATTAAAGGTATAAAAAGGACAGTACAGCTACAGTTCATTTCTATTGAATCCACACTAAAATTAAATTGAAAAATACAAAAATCCATATAATAAGCCTAGGTTATGATGTAATAAATATTATTATAATAAATCAGTAGTACACATTCTTGAATAAAATAATACAAAAAACACATTTTCGATTAAATAATACAAAAAACACATTTTTCAATTAAATAATACAAAAAACACAGTTTTTCATTAAAAGAATACAAAAAACACAGTTTTTCAATTAAATAATACAAAAAATACAGTTTTTCAATTGAATAACACAAAAACACACAGTTTTTCAATAAAATAATATAAAAAGTACAGTTTTTCAATATTTTTTTTGCCAAAACACAGTTTTCAATAAAAAAATACAAAAAACACAGTTTTTCAATAAAATAATACAAAAAACACAGTTTTTAAATAAAATTAGTTTTGTCAAATTAGATATCACAAACATACTATTTTAATAGTACAATAGTTTTATTTGCGAAATGTTATTGTGACATTTAAAAAAACGTTATTAAGTGAAATTTAAAACAATAATTTGAAAACTTGAATGTGCAGGCTAATTGTGAACATTTATTGATCAACAACCAATTCAAAATGTGTGTATTCCCACCCCGAATGTCGTTCAACATTTTTTTTGATAAGCCACTCTCTGTTATGTTGAGAGTATCTGTTTTTCCGTTTTTGGTCCACAAAAATATGTTACAACTCCAGATGCATTATCCAGATAAAAGTTTTAGATCAAACCAAAGTGCAGAAACAAATATTCCAAACAATAGAGGAAAGACATTTTATTTAAAAATACATGAATAGAACAATTATATAATAAAGACAATTAGTTCGCCGTAGCTGAAGAAATATATTGTATATAACAAAAATAATGTTTGGTTTGTATAGGATTCAAAAAGGTTATTAAATATTTGACAATGACAATTATCTTTTGAATTAAGCCAAATTGGTCATAATTATTGGCAATTATTTTCTTGAAAACAACAATATGGCAACATAAAAGTCAAATAAATATCTGCCACATTTTAATTTTATTTTGTTAATAATTATTTTGAGTATTTATGTTCAAGTTCAATTTTTTAAAATATTAATTTTATTTGGACATATTAGAATTCATTACATATTACTTTTATTTTATATTTTCTGAGTTAATAATGTTATCATTGTAGTTCTTTATGTGAATTATTACTTTGTAG
The DNA here is from genome assembly GCA_034780555.1 of Coelogynopora nodosa. Taxonomy (NCBI): domain Eukaryota; kingdom Metazoa; phylum Platyhelminthes; order Proseriata; family Coelogynoporidae; genus Coelogynopora; species Coelogynopora nodosa. The sequence continues at coordinate 5,284 of JAUZND010002034.1, forward strand.
AGGATGTTTACACTTAAAATTTTGGTGGTGAGATCGTGAAAAAATACATATTCTTCTATTATAATTTGTATCAAATGATTTGGTGAACATTTCATATAATTAATCTAAGCGCATTTTACTAAAAAGTATGTTGTAAAATGTGAAAAGCAAGGATTTGTTAAATTTCAAAAATTAATATTTCATTATGTATCTTTAGTAAAACTCTGCCTACAAATAATTTTAATAAAATAATAATTTAGGAAAAATAGAAGGCAATATAAGAAAACTAATTTTTAATAAAAGTTTCTATGTAAATAAATGAATGATGATTTTTGTTTTGCTTTATACAGCATGCAGAGAGAGCTGACATAATTAACAATCATGTTTCTGTTGCGTTGATAGGAAATGCAGATACTATTTCGATGTTAAAATCTCTGTTTTAGATTATGATATGTATTGTGAAATATATAGATTTTACAATAAATATCATTGTCTAAAACTAATCTAAAAAATATTATAATTTTATTTCAATAAATATTTTTTTAAATTTATTATAATTATTGATGGGAAATATTATTGCACTTTTTTTAATAATTTCAATTTAAAGGGCTAACAGTCTCCGCATATTTAAATTAAATTAGTTGAACAGGTCGTAAATTGTTTTCAATTCTAAAACTGTTATACAGCGCTGGCTGGAACGCTTGTAATCATTTGATTTTGACCATAATTTACTAGTATGTTTTACTATTTTATATATATCCACAATTTACTTTTTTTTAATATAGAATATTTTGCAATAAACCTACAGCTTTTTGAAATATTTGTACAGTTTTGACACATATTTAATATAGTACTAATATCAAGGATGACAGAATATGACACATTTTAAATTTACGTGAAAATAATTATTGGGCTGATTATATGTAGTCTATTCTTCAATATGTCTAGAACTTTAGTGATTATTTATTTGATGGTGTCATATCCTGATTATTTATAATTATAAAAAAGTAAGTTATTCTACTACATGTTTCATGAGCTGATATTATCGTATTAATATAAATACAACTTAAATAAAAATTCTGCACTCCGCGAATATAAAATTGAAACTTGTAATTTTGTCAATTTTTTTTAATTTAAAGATATTAAACATCATACTTATTTTTTTAATGGCATTAATAACATTTTATAGAATGTGATTTTTTAATTGATTTAATTTTCAATTTTCTACAAGACAATATGACAAAAATTTGTCAATATTGACAGATTAAGTGTCGAAATTGTAGTAACTGTCGTAACTATCTAAAAACTGTCGATATATAAAAAGTTTACTTTATTTATTAAACTAACGACAGAACCTACTGACGGACATTTCCTTCAAGAAATAATATTTCGTTGATATTAGATATGATCATCATATTTACTTTGACCTTAAATGCTAATTTTCTATGTGCATTTAAGCAATATTGTATTATTTTTTATGGGTAATGAGTAACCGTGGATTGTGAAAATATATAATCTGGATAGTGAACTAATGTACTTTTGTTAAGAAAGCGATCTATAATTATCATAAAATTTGAATGCAATTTTTCTGCTACTACTTTCATTTGATTAATTTGAAATAAGCGTCGGGGCAATTTATAAATTGGTTAGTATTATTGGAAAACACCATCATATATTATAATGAACATTTAAAATTGTCATAATTTGTCATTAATATATTAACAATTTATATTTAAATTAATAAATTAAAAAAAATACAATTTGTTAGTACAACAGATAAGTTAATTAAAAAAAATAATTTTTAAACCTTATAAATAAAATTTTTTAGATAAATTTTTTCACCTTTCACCGTGATATATATTTGTAAAAATCAGGCATAATTTCTTTCATTTTAAAGAGCAATTTTTGTCAGTTAATCATAACTATCCTCCAAAATTTTAAAGAATAATTAAGTTGCTGATGTCTCAAAAATCATTGAATATTTAATTATTCGATTGGTTCATTGTGTTATCTAATCTATTGATGAAGCCCGTGTTGATTGTTCATCCTGATTGAGACAATACTTTCAAATACAAGCTAATTTGTTACAATATATTTTACTCAATTTATTATAACGGATAACATTTTATGACATCATCATTAGTTTAAAAAGGTGTATTTAATACTAGATTTAAATATAATTATTATTCGTTTAGAATCGTAAAAAATTATAATTTTGCCTATTATAAATATATTTTAAAAGTTCGAAAATGCATATCATGAAATTTAATCATTATGGTGTGTGTTTTTTATTTTTAAATTACTCTCCACGTGGTACGGTAAATTTACATTAATGTTATATTTACATACTTATATCTTAGACAACTTTTACAATATACTTTTTGGGATTTAGAATGTCCTTTTGGAATATTAATTGGTTATATAAAACTTACAATTTGAATAATATTCAATTACATATTTTAAAATGTCGTTTCAAACAAAAAATATATTAAATATTCTTCTGAATAATTAAATTATTTGTTAACATTTTTGATATGGTGCCTTGCATTGTCCGTTTCGTTCCATATAGTCTTAATTATTTCCGATTTGTCACATAAGTGTATTTTCATTAAATAATCATGAAATTTTATCATTATGTGTATTTCTTACATTAATTTCGATTTTGTTCAATTTGGTTAATTTGCAATGTATGTTATATTTTCTTACATGTTACATGCTATTTAATTATACAAGACGTACACTTTAAATATTATAATTCAATAATATATTTTTTATAACGTCGTTTCGTACAAAAATAAAAATTAAACGTTACTCTGATTAATAAAATTGTTTTTTTATATTTTACATGGTATCCTGCAGTGTCCGTTTCGTTCTATAATGCATTGTCTAATTTACTTCTGATTGGACATATAAATGAATTTTCACCTAATTATCGTGAAATTAAATAATTATTTGTTTTTAAAATATTTTTGATGGTCCGCCGGCTAGCATTTACAATATATGCTACTCTCTTTCTATTTAGTTAATTTATGTTAAAATAAGGTAGTATATTAAAGGTAGTATATATAAAATATATAGTATACTGTAGTGAGTTATATTGATTATATTCGTTTTTTATAGGAGACTCTGTATGCGATATAATAATTTGATTAACAATTGTCAATGTTGTTTACTTTGGACTTATGTTGAAAGACAGAAATAAATAAACACTTGTAAAATAAGTTATTCGAAAATTAATAAATAAATTACACCAAATACCTCCATGACACAAAATGACCAATACACGGGATTAATACCTGTGTAAATTCGACATTTTTAATAATATATATTTACAATTAACATTGTATTGTAAGTTTCAGGACATTTGAAAATGTTACAATAATTGAATATTAATTTAAATATCAAAAAAACAATCTTACAGAAACATTAAACCTTTTTTGATACGATTTTGTGTAATATATAAATAATAGTTTGTATCACTATGTTAACTAAACCTAATTTGTGTTAATTATTTTAATCATTCAAAAAATTTATATGTTTTGCCGTTTATAACATAATGTACAATAGGCGACAGCGTTCCGGAAAATCTTATTCGTATTTTTATTTCTATTTCGTTTTTTTCCTGGCAATCTGAAGATTGGATAATTGTATTCTCGTTTACATTTGTGCACTTAAACAGTCTGTATAGGGATGTACTGTAAATCTGGTATGTAACGACGATGGATAATTTTCAAAATTGAGTAATACATTTTATGGAAATGTTGGCGAATTTTCATACTGATCTACAGTTACCATGATAAAGATGTTCAAACAAATTTTCGCTTTCGTTTTCTATATATAGCACAAGTATTCAAACAAATCAAATTATAATAGTAAAAAGTCAATCAAAATCACGTCGGAATTTTAATAAAAACGGTTAACAATTTTGAATAAGAGTTACTTATATCTTTGCATATATACCCGATTCATCCCTACAGAATCTTTTTGTGCACCTTTCACGTAATTGCTGTTGTAGAGGAATTGATTCATAAGCTAGATATTGGACGTTGATACTGAGAGATATCGCCGAAATTACTTCTTTAGACAAATTTAATAATCTTAGCTAATGAGAAATCAATTTCAAATGATGTATTGTCGGATATTGACGTTGAACAGGTTCAGTTTTTATCGCAATTATTGAATTCACCAATAAACTGTCTTTCAACATTTGATCATTGACCATAAGTCCATCGCTAATATATTCTTTTATATCTGTAATAATTCACGTCTTTCCATTAAGTTTACACTATATTTTTGTGAGGATATAAAATTGTTTTTTTCGGGTAGACTACAAGTATCCATATTCAATGCTGAAGTATGCATTGCTAAAAGTATGTAATACTTTTATTGATTTTTTTAAAATGATTTCAGTAACTTAATATTTCGCATTAATATGGGAGCATCTCTTCGTGAAAACTTGACTGCACCATCGAACTTGGTATTTCTGTCTATGAGATGGTCTGGAAAATTGAACTAGTGAAACAATCAATAATAATCTAAAGGTTATTTGTAATGTTTGTCTAGATAATTTTCAAATGACGGTTGCATCGAAAATGGTCGTTCCTTGTTTTCTTTTTTAAATAGAAGACAAGACATTCCATTCAGATGTTATTCTATAATCGAAAGTTAGCAACCCTCTATGGATTCGTTTGCACGCTAACCTCTTTCAGACTTGTATTGTGCTTTAAATATATCTCTTTAATATCTCTTTTATATATATTTAAATATAGACTTTAAATATATCTCTATTATTATACTAATATTATACTGTTATTATTCCAATATATTAGTAAATTAAAATTATAGGTAGAATGCAAATAAATAATTTTCAGTTTTTATCTTGATTTTAACGTGTATAAATTTCAATTTTTATGTGATTAGAATAAGTTATAGTGGCAACTAAAAATAGTAAAGATGTTTATACTTTAATAAATAGCTGATAAATAAATGAAATTTACTTAAAAATATAGAATCATAAATAAAAATTAGATACATAAGATGGTCTCGGGTAAAAATACCAAAATGGTAAAAGACGAGTAATTCCAAACTTAACACAAAAAGATGTTTCATTTCATTTTGCGTCCGCTCTTTAATGAGTCCTAAAATAAGATCATCCATTCATGTATTACATTAATGATAAACTAAACTTGAATTTGGTTATGCTGAAAATTAAATAATCAGTATTAATTAATTCTAAATTCTCCTTAATAATGAAGTTTAAAATATAACAGAATAAATTGACGAAATGAAAGTCCTTCATGTATTGTAAATTAAGAAGAATTTTTAATTAGCTCACTACACCCTGATTTATTCTAGATAATAATTAAGGCTTTATTAGTTGTCAGAATTTGTCATTTTCTTATTATTCTAAATTGGAATTATTTTCCCTCTCTTTTTAATGTGATTGAGTTGCAAATGAACAGTATATTGCATGATATTTAAAAATCGATATATTTTTTCGCTGTAAAATAAATCAGAAGCAACATTTAATTAACAAAAATAAAATGATGTAAAACATATTAAAAATTGTTAAATTTACAAATCAAACCTCAATTATTCTATAAATATTGTACCAAAATTAACACGTTTTGTATTGTTTTATTTCTAAAATAATATTTTTTCTTTGGGTTTAATATATAAATAACTAGTACATGCATTACTGTATTATAGCATTGTATCGTATATGAAGATAATTTTCCGTAATTTCTGTACAATTTACATTTGCTAAGTCTGAATGAAACCTCTTGATGCTAACCGCCAAAAAATGAGAATTTCTCACATAATTATATAATTTTATAAAACTCACAAAAATCAAGTTCTATTATTTTGTGAACTGGTTGATTATATTTTGTGTAGTACATATTTTTGTTTTAGAATATTGAAAATTGAAATTTATTGTATAATCGTCAATGACGTCAAGGATAAATACAAAAAATGCTGTATAATCGTCAATGACGTCGTGGATAAATACAAAAAACAATGGTCGATCCAGGGGGATGACCAGGGTGACTAGTCACCCCTTCATCCTAATGAATCAGCTGCGCCTCTTTCACCAATGAAGTTAGACTAGATAAAAATACATTTTCTGAAAGTAATATTAATATATTAATGTGTTCGTTGTACATAAGAATAATGATAAATTAGAGCTAAAAATATATGAAATCCGGTTTTTGAAGTTAAGGTTTGCAATTTGAAAATTATTTTGACATTAGCAAATATTATTATTACTATTATAACATTTATTCAATAAGCACGTACAATTATTCGCAATTAGTAGTTTGCAATGTTATATTGTAATATTATACCTACCAATAAATACTACATTGACGCCTAATTGACTAAAAAGTAATACGAATGCATTATTAATTCATGACATGAAAATATGATAGCAGGGATGTCTACTATTGTATAATGTTATAGTATGTAATTATATGTACATTGTAGATAAAGTTATTTTCACCAGAAAGATTCCAATATAATGTCAAAGTTTGGTCCAAAAAATGGAACAGCTTTCTAGAAAACGTGTTTTTATTTAGTCTAACTTCATTTGTGAAAAAGGTAGGCATATTACGGGGGGAACATTTTGTTACTATTATACAGAATACCTTACAGACCTTTTGGCAGTTGCTCAGACAAAAGTCCCCTCCCTGGGAAAAATCCTGAATGATCTGCCACGGAAAAATGCAGTATAATCGTAGTTGACGTCATGGATAAATAAAAATACAGTTATAGACTAAAAGAAAACACTTTAGTCTATAAAAATATTAGATTAATAATTACTTATAATATATTTATAATATTGTAATGTAGTGTAACTTGTTTTAAAAAATAAAGCCTAGTTTAATAAAAAAAAAATAACCTACTAATTCCGCGAAGGCTGAAATAGATCAATTTGAGTAGACCTGGATAACAATTTGATTAAATAATAATATCATATTAGACAATTATAATTTAAAATAAAGACTATTAGTAGAATGTTTTTTTAAGCTATTATTTAATAGTAAGTTCAATACATTAACTTTTAATTAATATAAATTATGATAAATAAATTTTTATATATGTGTTTACATATCGTTACTAACTCTATAAAGTAATTCAAAGACTTATTATTATTTATATTATTATTGTTATTGTTCATTTGTATTGAAAAATAGACAAATAGATAAATATAGATACATACATACATACATACATACATACTCTAACTAACACATTTTTCTGATAGTTGTACATAAGTAAAGATGATGCATGCTTTAGAAATTAGAATGTTTTAAAAAATTATTTACGAGATCAAACAATATTAATATAAAATTTAAATAGTTTATAGTTTTTTAGCGATTGCAATATCTTTAGTTGACTGGTTACTTATAGCAACAACGCAATTTGAAGTAATATTTTGTATAATAATGCTTAACATTTGAAATATATAACATTAAGACATATTAGAGGTAGCAAACTTATCCGGAAAACATAATATTAAAAAGACAAAAAACAAAAACTTCTTCAGATACTTATTATTTATAAGTGGTCCGACGTTTCACCAAATTACTCTTATCATACAGAGATCATACAAAGGTCAAATACACTAACTTAAGGGCCTGTGCCCACCAAGCGCGACGCGACACTTCGCAAAAAATTGAAATACATACTTTTCAATGAATTATCGCCCATCAAGCGCGACGCGACGCGGCTAAATGGAAGTTGAAATATTTCAACGTTTTTTGCTACGCCGCGCGACGAAATTAATAATTTTATATAAATAGGCGTGTTGATAGTTATTCCTGGTTATGAATATGCAGTAAC
>JAUZND010002035.1:0-13104 GCA_034780555.1 Coelogynopora nodosa
CAGATAGATTAAATACAACCATATATTATATTGATGTTAAATATGGTTTGTGCAAATATGAAATATATATTTTACAACAGTAACGACGTACCGAATTGGCGACGCAGAGACAGTGCGAGAATATTATTCTCGGGAGACAGGGGTTGGCAAATATATAAACATTTCTATAATCAACTATTAAAACTGAAAGTAATAATGATTTTACCGGGGATTATATACTCCAATATTTTGCTTAAGATTAATATCGTAGTGTCCATGAACAACACGATTTTTAATATGTATTTCGCTTCGATGTTTGTTTGTTTGAATTTATTATAAAATATGTGGACGGAAAATATTGTAAGAAAAATCGTAAAGTAAATCGCATCTAAAATCGTAAACAAAATAGTATCGTGTAGACGCGTGTTATTAATAATTAATTACTAAATTATAATAATTAATTTGTATTATCAAATTATCATATTCGGTATGCCAGCAATTGTACAATTATGGAAAAATAAAGGGATGCTAAGTAGTGGAAAGCCATTAATTGTCAGCATTGGGCCTATTATGCTAAATGTTGCCATTTTAATTTAAGCTTATCTAGAATTAGCCAATAATGTAAGGTTATTCGGGTACTCAATTCTATTTACTCTCAATGTACAAATTGTAAAATATGAGCTAAAAAACAACATGCGTTTCATTCGATCTGTTGTTTTAGGTAGATATCAATGGCGTGATTTAGGCCTTCTTCATAATTGAAGATATAACTAACAGAAATGCTTCTACCAAATACGAATTAAAGTTTCAATCAATAATACAAAAATAATTTTAACTTTTGTTTAAATAAATTTTAATTACTCTTTGACTCGGTATATACATATATTTTCTCGAAATACTAAAATTTGACAAAATACTATTTTTTTTTAATATTTTAAAAAAAGACACCCGCCCTGTAACGCGAAACACATATTCAATTTTACTTGCCCTAATATAGATTATAGAGAGTATTATAGCCTAATGGATATTTGTAATAATATTATAATTATATATATGTACACTATTTCATGATATTATAATTATCTAAATACAATGTCAATGTACAAATGTACAATAAATACAAGTATATTGACATTGAATTTCTTTTCATAAATTTTAATATTATTATAAAGCTTTATAGCTATAATTATTACAGCTATATATAGCCCACATACATGGCCTATAACCCACTATATAGTAGGTTATAGGTTATACATAGGCTATGCCTATATAGCTATACAGTATTTATAGTATACTATATATATATATACATACATATATACATATACTTATATATATATATAAGTCCTATAAGTATAGGCATAGCTATAGCCTATATACGTAGGCTATAGCTATATTTTTATATATGGCTATATATATTATAAAAAATTATAAAGGTATACGTGTTTCGTTTACTATGGCCCTTCAATAGAATTCAATAGATATAGCCTATATACGTAGGCTATAGCTATATAGCCTATATACGTAGGCTATAGCTATATAGCCTATATACGTAGGCTATAGCTATATTTTTATATATGGCTATATATATTATAAAAAATTATAAAGGTACGTGTTTCGTTTACTATGGCCCTTCAATAGAATTCAATAGAATTTAACAAAAACTAATTTCTCAGGGATATTTAAATTAAATAAAAGTGAATAAAGTAAACTTTAAAATGTTAATATTTAAAATTATATAGTATAAAATTCAATAATATACCATTAATTAGTTTTGGGATATTTTTATAAAGTAGTAATTTATATTAGTATTACCATTTATACTAATTTTATAGTAGACAATTCCTTCCTTCAGTGAAATAATTAATACATAAAAGTATTACAGTTTCTTAAAAATTTATGATTAATATATTTCTAAAAATGATTCGAAAAAACAATTACAATTATTTATAATTGTTTTTAAATAAGTTTTTTGTAATTGTAAATGACAACATTCTATTCAACTAGTCAATTTCAAACATGTAACAAGACGTCTTTAGTCTTGTAGTAATAAGTTTATTCTAATAAATCAATTATTAAATACAAATAACAAATTACAATCATTTACCTGGCTACGTGGTTGCCATCAATAGTTCTAGTAATATTTAAATTAGCTAACATTTAAACGTAAACCAATAGCCTTTCAAAACAAGTCATTAATAATACATTGTCACAAAACAGGAACTATTATTAATAATTAAAATATGAAGTATTTAATGAAATGTTATGACAAACTGAGAAATGGTATCAATGTTTTTAGCAAATATATTTATATTAAAGATCAACTCAGAAGCGCAGATAGGGGTATTTCAGGGGTTTTAGGAAACCCTATAACAATGACGCCTTACAAAAATTAATTAAATTATTTATTTAAAAAAAATTTAAAAATATATTTATTACCAAAGGTGTCGATTTTGAAATGATTCTATACTGATACATATTGTGCCCTTTAAATTAAAGAGTTGCATTTATAAATAAATATGTTCTTAATATATTTTGATAACATATTATTCTAACCTGACTGTACTACTTCAGGGGTATTTGTAATATAAAAATCTAATATTTTAGGAGCTTTGCAATAATCTATAGTCGATATTATGTATGCTCTATAGCTATTAATTAGACAATTCTATATATGCGCTAGCTACTATCCTTTTTGTTTTTTGTCATTCTCTCAATATATTCATATAATGGTCATTTACTATTACAAAAAACATTTATTAAAAAATTAGGAATAATTTCTAGTGTTTCTTTGAATCAGTTATTATCAGCATTTGAATATTATAAATTTTTAACTTCTACTTTCCACAATTATACAATATATACATAAAAATGTGCATATATTGAGAAATGTTATAATAATTTAATCAACAAGAAACTACATATTTTAATCATTTAAAAAAATTAAATGTAGCCTACATCCATATATAAAAATTATAAATAAAAGAAATCTCGTAGAACTACTATAAATAAATATTAAAAAGCGATACAATCAAAAAAAGAATCGTGAATAAAGTTATAATTACATTAAAAAATAGATTTTATTTATATTGTTACGTGAATATGTCACATATTCGATAGCAACAAAATGAAGCGACTACCACCACACAATTAAAATATATCATATGCAACGAATTTCAGACACCTGCACAAAAATTTATAAAGCCATATTTAAATATAGGCTAATTACCTATCATAGTTTTTTAGTTTATAATTTAACTAACTAGCACAATATTAGCATAGCATAACTTAACATAACGATCGATTTAGCTGTGAAAACCACGAATATATACCAAGATCTAAGAATCATATCTTACATATCATAACTTTCTTAAATTTAGCTTAATTTAAATATTTGAAAAATGATTTCACATAGCTAGATGAGTACATGTACCATTGCGAATGTTTTTCTATTGTAGTATCAAAAAGCACGGTTGTTGCTAGTAAATTAAAATAGTATGTATAAGTTTCTTAGTCAACTTATAGTCGACAGATTTTTCGCGTAGATAGAATTAATTATTAGTCTGCAACCATTTTTCGTCTTCTAAGTGTGCATTTGATTTCCCTTGTTAGTCAATAGGATTGTTTATTATGTTTTATTATATGCGGTCATCATTATATTTGTAAGATAAAATATTATTGATAATTTCATTTAATAAACTAAAAATTAACATAATATAACCACTAATAAAATATTTTATTGCGTTGAGTTAAGTTAAATTCACGAAAATGTACAAAAGTTTTCAAAATTCATATAAGTCATGATAATAAAGATGTAGACCATTAGTACGAAAATTAAAATGCTCATAAATATAGAAACAAATATAAGAAAATACAGATTAATTAATAACATATTAATTACTTACTCGAGCAGAGATACAGACATATATTATATACGTAAAATAACAACACACCATTTAGCAAAATATAAACATATTATGCTATAACAAAAGGATTAATATATTCCATAGCATGGCTAGTGACCAACAGCTTGGAAAATCTATAATAATGGACTGATACAAAAATAAAGTATTCCAATTTGTACAATTTCTTGAACATTTCAAAGTCTACATATATAATGTACATTAGTTCATACAAAAAATACAATTTTAAACATTTTTGAATGCCATCAATTTTTCTTAATCTTCGATTGTAACGCATATATGTGTTTCTTGGATACCACATACGAGATACCAGAAATAATTGTAGTTGTCCCAGAAGCAAACCTGAGGCAAACGAATTGAGAAACAAGTTACTTAATTTGAAATTAAACTATTTGGAAACATAGTTGTATTACTATTGCCTTGAATTGTTAAAAAAGTGTCACAAATAGGTTTATGTGTAATAATGTTTCAAAACGCAAATAAAAATGTTTAATTAAATTTATATCGTAAAAGAAAAAGTTGAAACAAGTTTGTGAAAACCGATTTGGGACAATTAAATAGTTTTGCAACACCATATACTTTGACTTATTATAAAAAATAATTTAAACGAAAATAATTGTTTAACAAAATATATCAGCTGGCATCTAAATATATTTAAAAGGCAAAATAAGCATAACATTAACTGACTATAAAAATTCAAAGATAAAAGTAATTATTCCCATTTGTTGAGAAAAAACCCATAAAGAATTACTTATCTATAGGACGCCATTGCGTATCTAAGAGAAATTATGTTTTAAATAATAAATATTTTTAATACTGTAATAACTTATATTATAAATCATTGTAAATCAACTTTTAGAAATTAATTATAATACTTAAATTTACGAATATCTTGTACTATGTGCTGCGAATTTGCACATAATTCAAATTTGAATTACAAAGTTTATAAATGCTTTTGAATAATTGTAACATAAATCATTTTCAAGTGTGCGAAAATGTGTCCCAAATATAAGGTCAATAAATATTTATATCGGAATAGCACATCGTTAGTAAGGAAAGGGCTACAAAAAGTACTTTCTCATCAAATTGTATTTTGCACATTCTTGGGAGAGACAGTTTTATTATTTTTAAATGAAAAAAAGTAATTAAAATGTAAAATATTCTCATTTTTATTCGACGTACCACAGGGCTTGTAGAAATGGAGAATTTGTATAGTTCCAAATTGGTGCACCAATTGTAAATGCAATCAGACTAAATTGAAGGATTGTATTGATCTGAAAATCGATGACATCAGAGCCAATAAGTTTTGAAATGTATAATCAATCTACTGTTAATGTGTATAACGATAGTATATATTAATAATATGATATCTATTTCACCATTATTAATTAATATTTCACATTTGTATTAGCATTGAAATAATACCAATAATTATTATGTAAAAAATTAATAAAATAGTGTTCAATTTCTAATGAATTAATAAACTAAACCAAACCGTGAAATATTTAATGTTTTAACGAATTATATTATCGGTCTTCAAATATTGGATCTAAAAATACTGAACATATGATTTTTATTACTGTATTAATATACTATGAACTCTCTTACCCTCATGTTACACTTTTACGATTTTATCTTGACTTATTTTAAAACTTTTAATTTGTAAAATGGTTCTCCAACTCTTTATATAATGATGGCATCGATTGCGTAATTAATATTAAAAACACACACATATACAGTATCTATAAATCAATACAAATATACACAACAAATGATATAGAACACAATACGCAATTTTTTTCTGAATATTTTTTTAAAAATATCCCAATTATTCTATATAGCGACATGAAGTAGTATATAAACGTAGATCTCTGAGCCATGAGTAATCCCCCCCCCCCCCCCGCCCTAACCTATTGGTCGATTTAAATAAGGTCAAGATTATTTTCGATTATTTCAAGGTCAATGAGTTCGATTAGCCTATTTTTAAATTTATCAGAGGTACTTTAATAGTATATATAAGCTTTAAAGCAGCTATATAAACGGAGGTTCTACTACGTGGTTTTACCAATCGTCTGACCAACAATACATTCAATCGATCAATGTGTGAGGTAACTCCGTCACCTCTAAGTCATTTGTTAAGTGTCTCGGTGTCGCAAAATATTCATAATTTAAGATGGCTGCACACATAAAGAACATTTGCAAATCATCTTTCCTCTTTCAACTTAATCTACGTCATATTAGTCGTCACCTATCAGGAGACATAACAAAAACAATAATAAATGCATTAAATGCATCAAATTTTGAATTTTCCCTAAGTGACTATTGTAATGTTATCTTCTCTGGATTTGCAGAAAAATACATACAACGTCTTATACGTGTTCTGAATTGTAGCGCAGATATTATAAAACAGCTTCCCAGATATTGTCAAATTTTCTATGATTTACGTGAGATTCACTGGCTTCCCATTCGATAACGGACTGCCGTTACCTGATTTCCCGCTGCCTCAATGGTACAACACCGACATACATATATGCGATCCCTGGTAAAATTAGCTGCTTCGGCTACTTCATCGGTTAGTTTGCGATCACAAGAAGCGTTTCGTCTTCATCAACCGGTTTCGAAGTGTCGTGGCTTCGATGGACACTACGTATCTGCTCTACGTGATCTAACGTGTTTGCACGATGTCGTTCTCTTACTAATTGCTATTCTTTTAAAAAGATACTTATTACAGAACTTTTCCCTTCTCTCTAAAGTCTTACCCGTTTCCTCCCTGAGAAGCCTGTTTCACTCTCTTTGTGTATTGACTTTAATATTTTTGAATTGTCCTTGAATAAATTATTATATATTTATTCTTAAATAATCCCTTCTTTATAATTCTAATGTTAAATTCCTGAAGGTTACAAAAGTAAAACAAACTGTCTGATAACTACATAACACCCGATAGGGGGAGTCTAAACTTAGTTCAGAGAAAAGTTTTGGTGTTTGTATAAGTAATAAAGGTAGTTAAACCTACCTTTACTATGACTAAAAAAATAATAAAAAAAACATAATGCTATCATTATAATTCAAATAAGTTAAATGCTTACTTTGCTGATCAATAGAGGATCAACTTGAACTGAGGCGAGTCCTGCATCGAAGAAACGGGCAAATGTTTTCTGAAATGAAAAATATACTAAATAGTGAGCTATTCTATTTTCTTGTCAATAATACTTTCATTCTAACGTTATCTTTTTATGGAACCATATTATAACATATAGTAAAACTTTAATGTAATAATTATCTTCATATTATTATAAATTACAAGAAGTCTTATAGCTAATGTAAAATGTATGTACACTGAACCATATCGACATGTAGCACACCCATGTTGTCACTTAACTAAAACACCGCAATTTCAAAAAAGTTCACTAAAAAACTCACAGGCTCCTGTAATAGACGATAACGCATTACAGCTGCACCGAATATCAAACAGAAGTCCCTCACAATAAAAAGAATGGCAAGTGAAACTGAAAATATAAAAATTAAAGATAATTTACATCGAACATTATTAAAAACAATGTGATAAAAAATTACGATATTTGAAAAAAACTTTACAAACAACATTTAAATATATTTTATTATAAACGATTAAAGTTCGAAAAAAACTAGACTCTCTCAAAGATAAATTTCAAAGCTAAAATATGAATCCGTATTTATTTAAGAATATTTTTAAATAGACGAAAGTACGTGTACCAAATATAAAACTTATTTAAATAGAGTACGTGCTTAAAATATTTTATGACTGATAAACTGTACAAATACGCAACGCAATTAATAATATTTAATAAACTATATAATATATGACATATTCATACCCTTATTAGCATAATATATATAACAATACATATAAATATTATCTATCAGTATTTTCTGAGTTTAATATTTTAATACAATGTAATTGTGATTAAACGCATAAAAAGTTGAGTCCTTATTTCAAAATATTGTTGGTTCAAATTGCATATGCTGCGATGGTTACAACAGATAGGGAATAGCACATTTAATAAAATTAAAATATGTAAATTTAGTAGTTAAAAAAGGATCGCTAATGAAATTAGATAGATCCTGATCACAAAAACTGTACAGTATAATGTGCAAAACAAAATAGTCCAAAATATGCAAAATCACTCAGCAATTATTAGGAACATTGATTTTATTAATAATAGGAATTGAATATTAATAATATCAATGTATTGTATATCAATAACTTATTAAACGTTTATTTAAAAAAATAGCTTTTAATTTACATTTTGTTAGATTATTATACCTTGAAAAAATCCTAATTGTCTATAAAGAGTTTAATTACATAATATATCCTCAATGTCATTCAAATTTTTATTTAAAAGTTTTAAAGAATATTTTGATATAATCTCGCGTTAAAATATTTAGATATTGATTTTAAGTCATTAACAAAAAATATATATTAAAGCTAGTTATTAATTGTTTGTTATAGGTTTTTTATGTAATAATGCAGCAATAGTTTGTGAAAAACTACGAAAAAAGTATGGCTATTTCGACGTATGTACATTTGTATCATAATAGTTAAAAATTAATTATATGCCATCATATTTTTTATATTGTAATTATAGTATTTTTCATTTCAGGTAACAAATAATGTTAATTTTCCCTAAAATTTATTCAACAGAGCAAAAAGTGAAACGTTTAATTAAATAAATTAATCGATTAAATTAATTTGAGGAATCCGAATGTATAATTTGACGAAATGTATATACGTTATTGAGTTCTGAAAAACTTAATTCTCCAAAACGAAGAATTGTAAAAAGTGGAGATTTGTGCAAAAGGAATATTTAAGCAAAATAAAAATTCCTGCAATTTTTATTTCGTGAAAACTTTTTTTAAATAGAGATCTGTTTTTAACGATAAATGTGAAAAATTTGGTCTCTGTCTACATTTGATCGTCAAAATTAATGTTTTCAAATTTAAATTCACGGCGGTATACAATTGATCTGACATTGTCACTTTGATTCTACGAAATTATCGGCTGTTCATATCTGATCTATCCGACGTGAAAACACATAAAAAAATTTGCGTTAACCCATTCTGAGTGATGTACGAGTTTTCGTTTCATTGACTCCCCCTCGTTTTTCCCTACTCCTCATTATCAAATGTGACAATGTCAGATGCATGGAAGTGCATTATAACAAATTAGAAAGGTACTAAACATTTCATATTGAGATAGTCTTCGTAGAATTTTAAGTAATAAACGATCAATCCAAGTGGTCAATCAATCCATATGACCCCTATTTTGGTGTTTTCGGGGTTATTAAACTGTTTAGTTGTAAAAGTCAAAGGACCTTTAATCGTATCTGAAAATAACAATATTTTAATAATTTAAATCATAATACCTACTTCTTAAGCATTCGTTTTATGTTTTGATCAAACCGCCTCTGATAGTATAATATTATAGAAGGATTGTTTTCTATTTACGCCTACGCTGACCATATAATATATTTAACAAATATTTAAATATACTTAAATAGGCATATTTCGTATCTGGTAGTTACAATTGAAGCGTAGTTTAAGCAGTGGCAAACAATTAGTTAGTCTATAATTTATAAGATGTTTTTTAAATGATGTTATCGGATTTGTACTACATAATACAAGTATTTTGCGTTGATTGACGACGTTGCAGTTGACGCTATGAGGGCAGCGTTATAGTCTATATAACATATATTTTGCTAACGTCAAACATTACTGATCTAGTGACAACAGCAATAGTCACGAATAGGATTATTTGTCGAATTTTTTATTTTTTTTAAAAATAAATTTAGGGGAAACAACGATATACTCAATAAATAAACAAATTATTATTAAAAATTACAACATACAGTGCACTATTATTAACATGTTAGAAATATTTACAATTTTGGTGAACGCGTCACCATAAAATGCATGTACCCTGACTGAATTTATATTGATGTACATGAAGAAATATGAAGAAATCAAAGCTCTCACCAGGCAAAAAATTAGCATAAGCCAAAGAGATTGATAACACTGTAACTAATATCTTATCTGCAAGTGGATCTAAAAAACTTCCAATTGCTGACTTTTGGTTAGCGAAATTTCTCGCAATCCAGCCATCTAACTGTAAAATAAATGACAATTAAAATATAAAGGTAAACAATATAATCACAACTGAAAAGGGTTTTGTAAAATAATCAATAGCATACCATATCCGTTACAGCAGCAATAACTGATATGCATAAACACAATTGCATCTGATTGGTCACTATTAAAAAACCAAGGACAGGGGCACTACAAATCCTGAACGATGATAACAGATTTGGTACCGTCCAAATATTTTCTCGAACCTGAAACAATTATTAGAACAATAAATGTATTTATTAAAAAAAAATTATTATTAATATTCAATTATTAAAATTTTAAATCTCTTAAATTTAGTTTTTAAAGAACAATGCAAATACTTTCAAGATTATAACTATGGTATTAGGTATATAACTACAAAAATGTTCCGGTTGTACAATTATTAAATAAGGTTCGGTTTAGTCCGTAAGTTCATAAGAGCAATAGGAAATATGTCGACTCTGGATCAAACCACTCCCCAATTTGTTTTTTTAATTAAAAAAAACTAATGCACTTTGAATGCTGACACAGATCCCGACTGTTAAGCGCACTCTACCTTAGTATAATAGAGACACAGTTGCAACTTGAATACATTATGCTTCCAGCTCTTACTATGAATGATTGTATTCGCCTAAACATGCCTATTTACAATTTCATATTATTTTATATAACAGCAACTAATAATTGAAATAAATCAGTACAGAGGTAAAATATAAATATATAACAAAGTAACACAGAAGAAAATAAAACTCATTATATATAGTTTAAGATGAAAAATTACTTCAAAATGTTTTTAAATAGTATGGAAGCATTTATTATAAACATTTAGTGAGTTATGAATTGAGTCCAAAGCATCACGCACTTTTTTGTCAAAAATAAACCAAAAACGTTTGATACTCTCGCGTAGCGGAATTATAGTTGACAAAAGGAGTATATTTTTTAATTTTATTGATCTATTCTTCAATACGTTCCACTGCATCGCCACTTTTCATATCATTAAATAGTTCAATCTTACATGTAGGACAGTTATTTTTCATTATTAAAACTTCAACATACATGTGGTTTGCTTATAAACTGTATGTTCTGTTCCATATTGTCTTTAACATTTCTGTTTGGTCATATAAGTGAATGTTCACTAAATTATCATGATATTTAATTATTGTGTGTGAATTTTTCTTTAATTTAGATGGTGTTCAAAATGGTGTTTAGAATGTCTTTTTGTGATACTATTTGGTTATTGCCATTATATAAAACAAAATAGAGTGAATTGGCAAGTTTAGGCAAGACTGTACTTATAAGACCGTTAATGGTGAAAACTGGAAGCAGAATTAATTATAATAGCAACAGTGTCTCTAATTATGCTAAGTATCGGTAATTAACAAGTGTAACAAATTAACAAAGTTTAAATTTTTAAAAAGTTGGGGGAGGTTTTTTTTTCTGTTATATAAAAAATATCAAATTGTTAAGTTTAGGCGATTACGACCATTCGTGGTAAGAGCTGGAAGCATAATGGATTCAAGTTGCAGCAGGTCTTTATTTATACTAAGCTAGAGTGTACTTAACAGTCGGGATCTGTGTCAGCATCGAAAGTACATTCCAATTTTTTAATAATAATATTAATAGGGGAGGAGAGTGTGATCCCGAGTCAACATAACTCCTACTACTCATAACTTCGTCAGTGATTCAGGTGGAATATACACTTTCACTAAATTTCATAATAGACCAATCAAATCGTCTACGTACACAAATTCTTTTGAATCCACTGCTAAATTCACCCATGTAAAAATTTCGTGTACTTTATTAATTAAAAATAAATCGTGATAATCTAACTTTAGATCGGTAAGGCGATTTGAAAAAATTAATTATAAAAATAGAACATTATATAGATAATACAAGTTAAACGAGGTATACCCTGCTTAACTTACAACTATAAGAGAATTACGAGGTGTGCCTCGTTAAAAACTTCATACGTGGAAGGGTGACCTAATCAATTCGATTCATACTGTCCAGCCAAATGGGTCATTTATGTTTTGTTGATGGTATAGGGTAACATTTCTGAAAAACTACGAAATAAAATGGTGCGAACCTAAGATTTTTGAAAATCGTTTATTATTTTCCAAAGGAACAATATCTGAAGATAAAAACGATTTTCAAAAAAATTAGATATATGTACCATGCCTTTTAGTATTTAAAAAATGGATTTAATTAAACTTTATGATGTAATTAAGGCATAAAATGTATAGATCAACTAAATTATTATTACAACATATTACAATATTACAACATATTACAATATTACAACATATTACAATATTACAACATATTACAATATTTCGATATACCAAATTTTAGGTCAGTCGTACCAGTCAGGTGAAAAATACTCTCTCCTCCACGGAATATACTTTAGCTAGCAAAGAGTCCACGACGAAGGTTAACTTGCATTTTTTTTAGAGATTTACTAGGTAAACATAGTAACTTCGTATCTTAAGAGATTAACCCTTCGTCCGTGGACATATTTTGTAGGGTTTTCTCCGTGGAGGGGGAGGGTAAATTTTACCATCCTGGAAAACCAAACTTCCTATCATCCGATTAAGCTGAAATTTGGTATACAGATACCTCCTAAAAGACGTATCGAGCGATTGTAATTTTCAAAAAAATTAATCGATTGGTATAATTTTTATGACCTGATTACGTCATAAACTTTAGTTAGGAAATCTATAGGAAAATAACAATATATGCTATATATTCACCAATAAATGCTATAACTTTTGTTCAATGCAACCAATTGAATTGATTCTTTTTGCATCTGAAGTGATTCTAGATCACAATATCTATATTTGATGATATATTTTTATAATTATAATACTTAAACAAATAAGCTATAAGTAGTATAACTGTTATTTGAGTATTATTTTTAAAGTGCTGGTTATTTTAATAAATAATTTTAATAATCAAGTTAAATGGATATAATTTACGATAAACTCATTTTTTCTATTAATGTTGCAAGTTTCAGCTCCTAATATCTTCGGCAAGTATGAAAACCCAGGGGGGGGGGGGGGGG